>CM048922.1:0-110000 GCA_026686955.1 Epinephelus cyanopodus | reverse complement strand
ACCATGATCCCTGACAGTACTGTAGTCATTATTGTGGAAATTATGCAAGTAGAGTGCAAACGCTCTGAAAAATAAGGTGTTTGCATCACAAAAATGGTGTCCAGTTTACTCTCAGGTTTCCACTGAAATTATTGTGTGAAGAAAAGAAGAAAGATATCAATCAATCAATCGATTTTATTTATAAAGCCCAATATCACAAATCACAATTTGCCTCAGAGGGCTTTACAGCATAGGACATCCCTCTGTCCTTTGGACTCTCGCAGTGGATAAGGAAAAACTCCTCCAAAAACCCCCTTTAACGGGGGAAAAAAATGGTAGAAACCTCAAGAAGAGCAACTGAGGAGGGATCCCTCTTCCACGATGGACAGACGTGCAATAGGTGTCGTACAGAACAGATCAACATAATAAATTAACAGTAACAGTAATTAACAGTAGAAACAGAGACAGAGAGAGATGCAGGACAGACGGTAATGATGATAGCTTACAACAACATTAATGAAAGTAATAATATTATAATTATAATTATGGCTATTGTGGTCCAATAAGTTGAAAGTATATATTAATATCTATAGTATGTATGTGACAATAATCATATGTGTATAATAACAGTAGAAGTATGACTAATGATAACAGCAGCAGCAGGAGGCATCTGGGAGGACCATGGTAGCAGCACAACCACACACATCACACTATCCAGGCACTGCTGTGACATAACTTTACCTGCGAGACTAAGCTTTATCAAAGAGGAAAGTCCTAAGTCCTCCCAGACCGCAACAGAAAGATGATTCCATAGGAGAGGAGCCTGATAGCTGAAGGTTCTGGCTCCTGCTCTACTTTTGGTAACTTTAGGGACCATGAGTAACCCTGCATTCTCAGAGCGCAGTGTTCTAGTGGGATAATATGGCACTATAAGCTCTCTAAGATATGATGGAGCCTGACCATTTAGAGCTTCATAAGTTAACAGTAGGATTTTGAATTCAATTCTGGATTTTACAGGGAGCCAGTGCAGAGAAGCTAAAACATGAACAAATATCAAATATGATTGCGTTTCTTAGTTCCTGTACACGTGCCGCTGCATTCTGAATTAGCTGGAGAGTTCTTAAAGACTTATTAGAGCTACCTGATAATAGGGAGTTACAGTAATCCAGCCTAGAGGTAACAAAAGCGTGGACCAATTTTTCTGCATCTTTTAGGGACAGGATAGGCCTAATTTTCGCAATATTACACAGATGGAAAAAAATGCAGTCCGTGAGATTTGTTTTAAATGAGAATTAAAAGACAAATCTTGGTCAAATATTACTCAGAAGTTTCTAACGGCTGGGCTCCACCGGGCACGTCAGCGGCACAACACGTCTGCAGTGTGATTCCCATAGCAGCTCGTCCCCCCTGTTAATCAATTATAGCGGCTACACCGCCAACGGGAGCGGCGGAGCGGGAGCTGACTATTATCAGAGGTGATATGTGATGATTTTTTTTCATGCATTTACCCATGTTTATCTGTGTTCCTACTGTTTAAACTATGGATTTTAATACAGTTGAAACTGTTTATTGTATATTGTATTGTAAATATATGTAATAACTTAGGTGGAAAGTGCCTTAACTTATCCATTTCATGCAGCCTGCATGCAGCCTCTCGGCTCAGCAAACGGTAAACAACCCCGCTGGCTTCTCCACGTGTCGCTTCCGTACGCCGTCAGTGCAGCCCAAATGAATATGCTGTGAAGCTATGCTGACGTGATGCTTACGTTTGCAGCCGGTGCAGCCTGGCCGTTACGGTAGTGCTAGAGGCCAGAGCAGTGCCATCTAGAGAAACTATGTCATCACATAGTCTCTTAGTTGTTTGGGGCCAAGAGCAATAACTTCAGTTTTGTCTGAATTTAACATAAGGAAATTGGTGCTCTTTCAGGTTTTATGTCTTTAAGGCTATTATGAAGTTTAGTTAACTGATTATCAATGAAGCCAGAAGAAACTAAATACAACTGTGTATCATCCGCAAAACAATGGAAATTTAGAGAGTGATTTCTAATGATGTTACCTAAAGGAAGAATATATAGAGTGAATAGGATTGGTCTGAGCACAGAACCTTGTGGAACTCCAGAACAAACTTTAGTACTTAAGGATGATTCATTGTGAACGTGAACAAATTGAAAACGATCAGATAAATAAGACTTAAACCAGCTTAGTGCAGAACCTTTTAAGCCAATTAAATGTTCCAGTCTCTGTAGCAGAATCTGTTGGTCAATTGTGTCCAGAGTTGGGTATAACGCGTTACAAAGTAAGTTACAAAGTAATGCGTTAGAGTACTATGATTACTTTTTGCAGTAACCAGAGTTCCCGCGGGTCCTTAAAAAGTCTTAAAATGTCTTAAAATAAAATCCGGGTAATTAAGGTCTTAAATTGTCTTAAATTTACCGTAAATTTGCTGTAGGTATTACATTTTCAGCTGGTGCGTTTAATGCTGATGGGAGAGCACAGTGGCCCACCGTAAAACATATAATAGTGTGTATTTGTGTGATTAATTTAGTATGATTCCTCTATGGTACAGTTTCGTAAATGAGTCTCTGTGATTAATAGCTGTTTTACGGTACGTCTGCTACAGACACTGATGTTGGGTGGCACCCCGCCATTTTGCGGATATCGAGGTGAGCGGCTGAAGATTCCGATATGGGGAAATGTAAATTTAATGAGAAGTGGATGGAGGAGACCGTATTTAGGAGGTGGTTGGCACCGCCACCGGCAAACAACAATGAGGCAATGTGCACATTTTGTAAGAAGACTTTTTCTTTTGGGACCATGGGTCTCAAAGCCGTCGAGTCTCACATGAAAGGAGTAAAGCACCAGCGGTACATGACAGCAGTAAGCAATAGCGGGGCCAGGCTAATCCCTGCATTGTTTGCAGCGCGCCCGAAAGACGTTACAAGTTCAGACGCCACCTCTCAGTTGGCTATGATGAGATTCATTTCACCGCCAGACACCCAAAAGGCAGAGGTACCGTGGGTTCTGCATACTGTGGCGAGGCACAATTTGTTCCGATCTAACTAGGACATAGAGACATCTTTGCCGCCATGTTCCCCGATTCCCATCTTGCAAAGTCATTCACCTGTGGTGAAAATAAAACTGTGTATGTCGCCAAATATGGTATCACTTCATTCATCAAAAAGGAGCTATCATGCAGCATGAGTTAGAAGCCATATGTTGTCATGTTTGATGAAAGCATGAATGAAAAGACAAAGAAGCAAACAAATGGACCTTCATTTGCAGTTCTGGACTACTGATGAGACTGGGCCAGTCTCATCAGTGCTCCCAGTCCGGGCAGAGTAGGCAGAGGACTGGTTATGTGCTATATTTAAGTCACAGGTCTATGGTCACTTTGACAATCGAACAGGTAACAACACATTAGCTCAGAGTTTTAGGGGTGTAACTGTTGGTAGTTGTGGTTTATTATGTGTAAATATGCCGAATTGTGGTTTCATGGGTTGTTGTTGACGGTTGGGCAAATCTAGCTGCTAATGTAGTCTGTCACTAGTTGCCACAGCAACAATAAACATTCATGTAAGGGTTAATGAGCTGTAAATGGAGGTGCAGAATCATGCTATGTTGTAAATACACATTAGATATGTTGTATTTTAGCACAAAATGTATGATTTTACCAGTTAGTAAACCTATAGAAAATCATTAGTTTAATTTGCAAAATTTACCATTAAATTTATAGGCCACACACACAGAAAGACCACAGTGACCATAGACTGACTTGAATAGAGCATATAACCAGTACTGTTACTATCTGCATAAAGTCAATAAATTGATATTTATATATTATTTTTGGGTCTTAAATTATGTTTTTTGAAGACTTAAAAAGGTCTTAAAAAGCATTAAATTTTACTTTTATAATGGTGCAAGAACCCTGGTAATGAGTAACCTAACACATTAGTTTGCTGTTTGAGTAATCAAATACTTAAGTACATTTTCAAACAAGACATCAGTTACTTCTGTTACTTTTAGAACACTGGTCCTTCAGCTCCGAAACAGCAATGGCTGTTGTTTGGTTCTAATCACAGAGATAACGTTAAACCTATCAGTCTGAAAGAAGCCACAGAGCTTGTGGCTCACTATGTGGTCAAAGAAATGCCGCCGTTGTCTACGGTGGAGTCTAAATAGGTGGAGTAGGACCCATATTATTTGAGTCACTGCCAGAACTGTATCTGTCCATGTGCCAGCCGACATGTTCAAGCTACTGTATCTTCCACAGGAAGTTCTGACAAATGTTTCAGAATAAAAGCCTATTTAGAAAATGGAGGGATTGTCTCTGCTGAGGTTATAAGGGGCTTTTAATTCGAAAGAAGTGTTGAGTTTGAAATGACGGTGCGATATGTTAACTTTACAAAGACAACGGAGCGGATAAAAAGTAAATATATAAACACACAGAGGGATTAATAAATAACGGACCATCTATAATGTAGTTTGTTTCAAATGAAACTGGGAGCCTCTGCAGTTGTGGTGAGTAAAAGCCCCGCCGCTATTTGTTAATATTATTACTTGTTATTACTTGTCTGACCGTGAGGATGTACTATTGTGTGTGTGTGTGTGTGTGTGTGTGTGTGTGTGTGATTTTAGAGGTGAAGGACTACCAGCGAGACATTCTTCCTCCTGTGACTGCTCAGCCCCATCATGCCACTGTGGTGGCATCCATACTGGAGCAGCACACAGATGAGCTGAGTGCTGCTCAGGTGTGGGACAACGAGTGGAACAGTCAGGGACTTTTGTCTCGCCTAACACCGCAGGCAAGCCATCACACTCACTACAGTCACATATACATTGTTGGTAAATTCAGTGTGTTCTGAATTTGTCTACTAAATGATTCTATCTATCTATCTATCTATCTATCTATTTTTTTGTTAAGAGAAAACAGAATTAACATTACTTAATTTTTATGTATGTAAGTACATTATAAAGTAACATTCTGCTACAGTGTTGTTTGGAATTTAATTTCAATTTTCAATTTTCTTTATAAAGCCCCAAATCACAATTAGTCTGAGAGTGCTTTACAGTATACAACATCCCTCTATCCTTGGTCCCTCACAGCAAATAAGGAAAAATTTGTGTGGTGCATTTCTCCATCTGTATGTGATGCAAATAGGGCTGGGCGGTATATCAATTTTTTTTACAATATATCAATATATTTTCAAGCAAGATAAAGATTTAGACAAAACCATTTATATCAATATAGGGTTAAGTTGCGCCACATAATGCATACAAGTGTGTATCTCTCTTCTCTCACACTCTCCTCACAGATCTGCCTCACTCACTCACTCACTCACTCACTAACTTATAGTTTCTCCATCAACATCCAGAGAGACACAGAGCTGCTCCTCTGTTTAATCTGTCCGTTAATTAGTCTACAGTGCGACATCTGTCTTCATGTTGCACAAACTACACTAAATCAGTGTGTGAGATGAATAAAGTTACCACAGTAGCACACGTAAAATACTTTGGGCCTTTTCCGTGGTAACTCTGAGCTGCGTCCTGTCAAGCCATGCTGGGCCAATTTGTGTTTTTGTTATCGGTTTAGATTCCCAGTGCCATGCCAAGCTGTGCACCTATTCCTTCTCTGGAATAGGTCCAAAAGCTGAGTAACCCGCTGGGGTTGGGCGATAATACAATAATAAGTTATCCTGCGGTATCTAAAAATAGCAGCGATATCAGTTTCATTACTGTCATAAAAAAACAAAAATCTGCTGTGCATATAGGCCTATAGGGCCCTGATATAATATTAAATCTAATTTATTTAATGCCTAAATAATGGGTGTTTGAGTTTACAATTATCAAATACTCTTACAATTTAAAAATAATAGTAGGCTATAATGTTTCTCTTATAACTGCCCTTATCTGTTGTCGGGAGACATTTGATAAAGTTTTTGGATGTGACGTCCAGAAAGATGGCCGCACATAAAGCGAGTTGGTCCCAAAAACAGCAGCAGCAGGTCCAGTGGCCATCAGAGTGGAGGAGGGAGAAGCACAACCCAAGACACCCAGCATCACGGTCAATCCACTATGTGCCCTGCTCCAGCCGGAATGCCATTTCAAACAACTGAGAAGCCTAGATTTTTTTTTTTTTTGTTACTGTTTTTCACTAAAGAGAATGTTCACCAAAAATATGTTTATCCTCTCTTTGTTGTAATAAAAATATTATTTTCTAACAAAATGTCAGGTAAAGTGATTCTAGTATGTTTTAGTGGCAGTGTCAAGAGTTTAAAGCATGTTTTGATGATTATGGGGGTAATACACCAATCAGCCAAAAAAACATTGGTGGGTGAAGTGAGTAACATTGATCATCTTGTTACAGTGCAATGTTCTGCTGGGAAACCTTGGGTCCTGACATTCATGTGGATACTGCTCCACCCACCCGAACACCATGGCAGACAAAATAAACCCCGTCATGACAACGGCACTTATTGATGGCAGTGGCCCCCCAGCAAGACAATGCACAATGCCTCATCACAAAAACTGCTCAGGCATGCCCAAGGAATGGGACAAGGAGCTCAAGGTGTTGACCTGACCTCCAAATACCCCAAATCCCAGCCTGATCAAACATTTGAGCGATGTGCTGGTACCCCAGAGGTACCCCCGATCCACGGTGGGTGCTCCTTGGACTGGATTTGGCTCTGACCTGTTAAGGCATGGATACAGGACCTCTGGAGTGTGTCCCTTGGTGTCTTGCACCAGGGTGTTAGCTTCAGATCTTTTTACTCCTGTGGGTTGTGAGGTGGGGTAGCAGCATGTCCCACAGTTGTTTGATCAGCTGGGGATCTGAGGAATTTTTAGCAGGTTGATGCGTTGAGCTCTTTGTCACGTTCTTTGGGCCGCTCCTCAGCAGTTTTGTGGTGTGGTATGGCGCATTGTCCTGCTGGGAGGCCACAGCTACTGGGGAGTGCTGTTGCCATAATGGGGGTTGCCTGGTCTGTATTGGTGTTTAAAGGGGAAGTTCCGTTTTTTACAACCTGGACCTTATTTCTGGCATTAAATATGGTTGTTTACTCACCCAGATAGGTTTGGTGTCATTTGGAGTCATTCAGAAGATATTTAGATCCGCGAGAGCTGCGTACATCCATATAGTGGGAATGATTGGGGCACCGACAATGAGGCTCTAAATAACACATTATCTGCCGCGAAACTCGTTCATTTCACCAATATGTTTTTATGAATCGTTACAGTTGCTTATTCATCATCATTATCATCCGGGTCATTTATACTGACCTAACCTCTGCAAAAAAAAAAACAGGCAATTCGTAAAGACAACCCTCTTCACCACCCAAATGTTCACCTTTCTGTTTCTCACTTTTTGTCACTGAGCACTATGTAATAATAAATTCACGTTTTAAGTGCCTCTGCTTTTTGTGCAGTGTGTGGGCCGTTCTGGCAGAAATAAGGTCCAGGTTGTAAAAACGGAACTTCCCCTTTAAGTGGGTGAAGCGTGTCAGATGGCATCCACATGAATGTCAGAATCCAAGATTGCCCAACAGAACATTGCATTGAAACAAGATGATCAGTGTTGTTCACTTCACCTGTCAGTTGTTCTAATGTTTTGGCTGATCGGTGTAAAGTGCAATTTATTTGGCCAGGATGATATGAAATTTTCACATCATCCCATGCCTATTACCTTTTCATACATCAAAGATAGTGGGGTTTGCCACATTTTGTTGGCACGCCAGATCCTCTATACCTGTTCAGGAAAGGCTGTGACCGTGCTTATTATAAACCATCCCATGATAAGTTTGTCTGTTTTTGAACAGGAGTATCGCTCCAGGAAACTGACCCGGCTGCGTAAACGTGTGGAGGAGCAGCTGCGTTGTGCTGCACTGCCCTTTCCTGAAAGTGCCTTTGGTGGTCCTCGCTTCACCTCTGACCTGTCTGAGTTACTGCAAGCCTTTAAAGGTTCCGCCCCCTCCGAGCACATTCTTACCAAGGGTACCCACTTCGCCCATACACAGAAGTTCACCTTCACACAGGTGAGGACCATGCCATGAGCAGAACTCAAAAACACAGCGTGGTTTTAGTGCAGTGTTCTCTAACTAACTTTGTGTCTGTGTGTCTGTGTCTGTGTCTGTGTGCACGCACGCCAGCAGGCAGCAGCAGGAACCAGCCCTATCCCCTCTGGCCGTCAGTCAGAGAGCGATATCCAGCTCCGTCAGCAGGATGAGCAGCTTTCTCTCCAGCAGCAGTTCCAGCAGTTGTGCAGTAATGTTGACCAGATAACGGCAGACATGAAGCACATGAGTGTCACTAATGCACAAGTAAGGAGCATACATGTACAAAAGCTACTCCATGACCTGAGAAATCTAGTCACTGAAGTCTCTAACAGACAAACAGAATGACAGCTGACTAATGAGAACGGTCATCACTGCCCTGCATTTGTATAAACTACTGGCATTTTTTGACCAAACACTTCCAGGGACTCCTTGAGAGGAACTGACAACTGAATAGCTTCACTGAAAAATACATACCTTTAAGGTTTTTTTTCTGTTTGCATTCTCTCCACCAGTAGGAATGCTGATGTGCTGTAAGAGATTATTATATTCTTATACTTTCAGAGCGAAGCACATGGGTAGTTCCACCAATAGTATAGTGTTATCAAACTCAGCTGGCCAATAAGAGCTGAGTGGGGAGGGTCTAAAAACAGCACGCAAATGCGCACGCGCGCATACACACACACACACACACACACACACACACACACACACACACACACACACACTACTTCCAAGCACATGTTGTTTTGGTGTCCGTTACACCCTGATATCCAAATGAGTGTGGTAGAATGTGCAACAGAAATGGACAATTGAACTACGTTTGAATGATTAGCTTGTGTTAGCTTGACCACCAGCTATCAGACACAGAGAGAAAACAGCATGCTGTGTGCGTTTTGTGCAGTAGGTGGATGTGGTAGTTTACCGGTAGGGTAGAGCGAGAGCTAAGTAGCGTTTAAGCAGAGTAGAGCAGGGCAGAGAGATGGAAGCAAAAAATATTAAACCCGGTGTTAATACAGCAGAACTGGAGAGAGGGGTGAAAAATAAATGGAGGTGGGCATGGCTTGAGGAGGAGGGTGCTGGGGGCAAACCATTTAATACATAGTGCGAGAAGCTGAACATTTTGCATCGCTTGTTCAAAGAAGTTGATGTATGGAAGCAGTGGCAAAAAGGTTTTCCGTTGTCATGAAACTGACCCAAATCCTTTGTAAGGTTTCAGGCTCAGGAAAATTTTTCACTTTAAGCCCTGTATTTTGTTTTGACGAGTCAAAGTCATGTTTTATCTCCCATCACGTGTGCTTAGTAAAGCGTCGGTGTCAGTCCATATGTGCATCATGTTCATCTGGTCACATCTCTCACCTGTGTCCAGGAACCCTATCATTCCCTCTTCCTCTTCTTGCCGTTCTTGTACTCATATAACTAAGGTTACATCCAGTAACTAGAGTTTCCTTTCTGTGGCGGCCCGCTTTGTCTCACACAGGCATCACAGAGCTGTATCACATGTCTCCTACTGCAGTAATTTTATTCATTTAATTTAATTCACACTGACTGATTTCTACATGGTATATACAACATATATGTCACACTGTGCTAGGGCTGACCCAAAAAATTAGAAGCTTCGAAGTTTCGTTCGATGGCACGGGATTCGATTGTGAAAAATTTTTGAAGCTTCGGCGCTTTTTTCCCGTTTTTTGGGGGGAGGCCTTAAACGCAACACTAACACCGTCAACGAGCCACGAGCGCACTCAGAGCCGCTCTGAGTCTGGTGTCAGAGACACCTCTGATCCTCTGAGTTGCGCATCTGTTTGATTGTGTTGCAGTGTGTGCCGAGAGTTTTAATTTAAGGTGCTCACAGACTCAGGTGCACTATAAGCGAAGCGTTGAGCGCACTTCTGCATTGTAGTTTCCAATAAAAATGTCCGTGAAACACTTCATTATCCCCAATTCTTGCACGTGTCTGTCATGCCGATGTGAAAAATACACGTCGAGCAGTCTTTTGAGTAACACTGGTGCGCGGAGCGGAGTCCGCATGGTCTTAAAATATGAGCTTTGCGCGGACGTTCGCTTTTAGTCCGCGGACCTCCACGGAGTCAACCCCCCCCCCGTCGTCGAATGCTTCGAATTATATTCAATCTGAGCTGCGAAGCTTCGAATGTCCAAATATGGATTCGAAGGTCAGCCCTACACTGTGCAGCCCTGCACCTGCTGACAAAAAGTGCCCAGCATGTTTCTTGTTTGTTTGGATTTGGTTATCACATGTGTATGGATGGCTGCAAAAAGGGAGCCCAGTATTAGACTTGCGTGTAGAAACATCCTTTGAAGTTAACACTGATGTATTTGATTTAATATGGATTAGATAAGTTTCTACGGCAGCGGTCACACTGACTAAAACGAGCAAAATGAACACATAAATGATAGTTTGACATGTGTGATGTGTTTGTGGTGCAGGTGCTGGATGAGCTGAAGCAGAGAGAGCTGGGGAACTCTGAAAAAGAGGAGAAGATGCAAGTGAAGAAGAAAACAATTGACCTGTTGCCAGATGCAGACGACAACCTGCTGAAGCTTCAGGTAGGAGGGCTGAGTGAGATCTCTGCTGACAGCTGGCCTGAGATCTGTCATCAAACCCAGCAGAGCACTTAGCTTTAGTGGAAACCTCCTGTTTTTCTTCCTCTAGGCTCTGGTGGAGGCCAGTGCCAAGCGGGTGGTGAACCTGGCCTCTCAGTGGGAGAAACACCGCGCTCCACTCATCAACGAGCACCGCAGACTCAAAGAGATCTGCAGCAACCAGGATGTAAGTGGCACTTTACAACAGGCTTGTCACTTCATTTGCATCACCCATGTCTGGATGAACCCATCATAATTCCACAGTAAGGGATGCAATCATGATGCCCTTACAAAATAGCGTCAGGAGGGAGTTTGTTTTCATGGTGAGACGAGCCTTAGCTTCAAAATGACTAAATTTCTGCAAAAGACAATGTCATCCAAAACATTAAAACACATTTTAGTATGTTGGTTGTTGCTCTGAAGTTGCTGTTATTGTTTCATACACGGCAGCAGAGCAAAGTGGGGAGGTAGGTCTGGCTCTGCAAGGATTTTAAAAATGATAACACGCAGATAGAGCAAGGGGAGGAGAATTCCATCTAAAATAGGTGGCCAGTGGAGGCTGATAACCACAGTTGACATCCAGTGAGTTAGACTACTTTATTTGTTACAGTAAAACCACATTTTGATTCTGTTCACTTGTCTCCATTTTCCACAGCTGGAGTCATCCAGAAAGCTCTCTGAAATCAAGTCCCTGCATGACAAAATCCGTGTGTCTACAGAGGAGGCCAAGAAGAAGGAAGAAATCTACAAACAACTGGTATTGGACTGATTTTATATTGCTTCTGAAAACTAGCAGAGAACTTGTAGCTGATCTTTACAAGTGTTTCTGTTGGAAGTATCATGTTGACACATTTGTTTGAAACTTTATTTCTGTGTACAGCAGGTTGTCTTTTGGCTTTTGCTGAATTCACTACATATGTGTTTGACTGTTTGTATTACAACTGTTCTTTTCCAACGTAGGTAACAGAGTTAGAAAGTCTTCCTCAGGATGTGTCTCGGTCAGCATACACTCAGAGGATTCTAGAAATCGTCAGCAACATCAAGAAACAGAAGGAGGAAATTACAAAGGTACATTGAAAGCACATTACAAGACATCACTGGAAGTAACTAATACACAAAGCAAGCAACTACATGGCTAGATTTAATATTTTCCAACCTAGACCCCATTTTCCCATGTTTTTGTGTTGAAGTGACAGATGGGAACAACAGCTTTTGAATTTGGTCCAGTATTAAGCGAGATCACTGCAGCCAGCAGTGGAAGTTCTCTAACAACATTATGGAAAGGATTCTAGTAGGGCTGACCCAAAAAATTCGAAGCTTCGAAGCTTCGTTCGATTGCATGGGATTCCATTGTGAAAAAAAAAAATTCGAAGCTTCAACGCTTTTTTTTCGTTTTTTGGGGGAAGGCCTTAAACGCAACACTAACACCGTCAACGAGCCACGAGCGCACTCAGAGCCGCTCTGAGTCTGGTTTCAGAGACACCTCTGATCCTCTGAGTTGCGCATCTGTTTGATTGTGTTGCAGTGTGCGCCGAGTTTTAATTTAAGGTGCTCACAGACTCAGGTACACTATAAGCGGAGCGTTGAGCGCACTTCTGCATTGTAGTTTCCAATAAAAATGTCCGTGAAACACTTCATTATCCCCAATTCTTGCACGTGTCTGTCATGCCGATGTGAAAAATACATGTTGAGCAGTCTTTTGAGTGACACTGGTGCGCGGAGCGGAGTCCGCATGGTGGTAAAATCTGAGTTTTGCGTGCACAGGGCGCCTGGTGTGCCTGGTACACAACACACGACTTTTCTGCCCATTCTGGTTATAAGGGGCTTTTAATTTGAAACAAATTCAGTAAGTGTTGTGTTTGAAATGACGGTGTGATGCATTAACTTTCTGAAGCCAACGGGAGCGATTAAAAATTAAAAATATAAACTCACAGAGATATTAATAAATAACGGTCCATCTATAATATAGTCTGTTTCAAATGAAGCTGTTAGCCTCTGCAGTTGTGGTGCATAAAAGCCCCACCACTATTTTTTAATTTTCTTACTTTATGTCTGTCTCCATTATGAAAAAATAACATTGTTTGCTAGCTTGACGCTAATGGCAGTACTCACCGGATTGATGAACTGCCTCTGCTGTTTAACGCCATCATCTCTGTGGTAACATCCCTACAGGAAATATCGTAAAGGCTGGGGTGTTGTAGCCCTACAGTTGTCTACGGCAGCACATGGCTCTGTGTTCCTGTTGGTCAAAGTGACGGCTGTGATGGGAGTAATCGTGAACGACAAAAAGAAAATCAAACATGCTGAACTTTCTGTTAGACAGAAAGTACATTATGATCTTTATTTTATTTGTTTTTCGAAATAAAGTACTTTTTGAACATTTTGAGCACATTTCAACAATACCGTGATAATAATGATAACCGTGATAATTTTGGTCACAGTAACCGTGATATGAAATTTTCATATACCGTTACATCTCTACTTCCTTGGGAGAAATTTGTCTTGAATAAAGGGAAAAACCAGACATTACAATACAAAAACATTAAATAGAAACAATAGAAATAACACAAAATGACATTCAATATTTAATAAGAAACATGTGCAAAGCATACACTTATGTTAGAACACAATTAGACACTGCAAATTAGAATTACAGGGCACACTACTGCTATCCAGGTATTCAGACACATATTCACTTGACTGGTGGCCGGGCCAGCCCAAATGTAGTCTCGCCACCAGACAATCAGAGGTCTCCGCCTTCTGATAGTCTGGGGACACTCCTTTCTAAAGTGTGTTTAACACACCGGAGAAAACGGCCGGCAACAAAGTAACGCCTCTTGCATTTTTTAAAAGGACACGCCCTCCCGGAAATGTGCGCTTCCCCTTTTCTCATCCGCAAGGACACAAACACACAGAGAGCTTGAAAATGGATGCCGAGAGATTTAACTCCGTTTTATCAAACATGTGCTCAGTCCACAAAATTGTGAAAATGAAGGACTTACAGCGACTTTGTTTAAAACTTTTTTTTTTTTTAACTTTTTATTTATGCTGTGCAATTCATACCTTCATCTTTCCACAAATAAGCATTTCGCATTTCTCTTTAACTTTGTATGAATTTAAGTAAAGAAAAAAAACCAACAACGATACAATGAATCAAATACCCAGTACTAAAAAACAAACAAACACACAAACAAAAATAAAAAGAAAAGAAAAGAAAAACAAAACAAAAAAACAAAACAAAAAAAACAACCTAAATATACAGTAAGTGTGCAAGCGACAAAGATATAACCATTTTATGTTTTTCGTACAATTTCTATTTGGCAGTGAACAGAGTTTTGGTGGCAAATGCCATCAAATTAATAAGAATCTTGAGCTCTGCATTGACATCCAAGGTGACCATAATTCCATAAAATAGTCAGTTTTCAGCTGAATTTTAGCTGTAATCTTTTATACAATATATACCTCATTCACCTTTTGTTGCCATTGTCTTATGTTGGGGGGTTGTGGCTGCAACCATAATACCGTAATAGTTTTTTTGGCTATTAAAAGCAGGGTCCTCAGTAAGTATGTTTTCTTTTTCCCCATTTGGAATCCTGAAGGGATGCCCAAAATAAATAACTTTGGGTCAAGTTTTATTTTTATATCCAAAATTTGCTCTATTATCCTTTTAACATCATCCCAGTACTCCTGCAATTTTGGACAGGCCCACATTATATGTGAGAGGTCCCCTTGGTGGCCACAACCCCTCCAGCATAGTGCTGATGAAACGCCATATTTTGCTGTTGTAATTGGAGTTCTGAAATATCTGTTTTTAATCTTCCAGTCAAATTCCCTCCAATTTGGGCTATTTGTTAATTTATGACCAGACAAACACGTTTCATCCCATTCATTTTCACTAATTTGTATGTTCAGTTCAATTTCCCACTTTCTTTTATTCTCTAAATCTTTGTTTTTAAGATCTTGTTGCAAAGCTCTGTACAACCTTGAGATAATTCCTTTCTTCATTTTTTCTCCTTCACATTTTATCAAGAACAGTTCTGTCTTAGAGGGTTCCTTTAATATACTTTCCCATTCTTTGTTTTTCTGAAGATAGTGTCTAATTTGTAGGAATCTGTAATGGTCTTGAACTTGTAAATTAAATTCTTGACTGAGTTGTTGAAATGATTTTAGTGCTTGTCCATCAAATAGTTGATCAATGTACACCAGCCCCTTGTTCATCCATTTCTTAAATCCATTGTCCGTTTTAGATGGGTGAAAATCTGGATTTACTCCAATTTTGGTAACTCTTGATACTGAGTTTGAAACTCCCAGCTTGTTCCTTATTTTAGACCATATTTTCCATGTTTTCTCAGTCCATTCATTTTGTTAATTTAAGTTTTTTCCATTCTTTAGAACTCATAAATGGTAAGTAGCCTAGTGGTACTGGGCAAGAGTTCTGTTCCATTTCCACCCATAATGTATCTGTGTCTTCTGTTATCCATGACATTATTGTTTTGAGTTGTGTTGCCCAATAATATTTTTGCAAGTCTGGTAAATTTAAGCCCCCATCCTTTTTAGAACTTTGTAGCCTTTTATAGCTTACTCTTGCTCTTTTATTTTGCCAGACAAAGTTTAAAGTCATTTTATCCAGCGCTATAAAGGAAGACTTTGGAATGATTAATGGGAGTGATTGAAACATAAAGAGCAAGCGTGGTAGAATATTCATACGTATAGTTTCCACTCTACCGATTAATGTCAATGGTAACAGCTCCCATTTTTTCAAATCCCGTCTTATCTCTGTAATCAATTTTACGTAATTAGTTCTAAATAGTTGTGATGTCCTGGGTGTTATTGTCACACCTAGATACCTGAACCCTTTCCTAGTCCACTGGAACTTAATTTTTTCCTCTAATATAGCTGGCTTCTCCCCAAATAGCATCATTGCAGTGGATTTAGTTTCATTAGTCAAAAAGCCAGATATTTTTCCATATTCATTTAAGACTCCCAGTAAAGCCGGTATAGATGATGTTGGTTTGCTAATAAATGCTAATAAATCATCAGCAAATAGTGATATTTTATGTTCTTTTTGTCCCTCATCAATTATTCCACATATGTCCTTATTATGCCTTATAGACTCAGCAAGCGGTTCAATACTAATGGCAAACAGTAAAGGACTTAAACAGTCCCCTTGTCTAACCCCCCTTTTAACAGGGAAAAAATCTGAACAACATCCATTGACTCTAATACATGATTGTGGGTTATTGTAAATAGTTTTTATCCAATTAATAAAGACTGGGTTGAATCCAAATACTTCAAGTGTTTCAAATAGGTAGCCCCATCTCACCCTATCGAATGCTTTTTGTGCATCAAAGCTGATAACTAAAGATGTTTGTTTAGTCTTTTGAGCTGTTGATATAATATTTATGATTCTTCTTATATTATTTGCTCCCTGTCGAAATGGGATAAAACGTGTTTGGTCAGGGTTAATCAATTTTGCAACAATTTTCTGCATTCTGTGAGCCAGGATATTGGTCAATATTTTCAAATCATTGCCTAGTAGACTAATTGGTCTATATCCCTCGCATTTTGTTGGATCTTTCTCCTCTTTATATAGCACAGAGATAATAGCCTCAGACCATGTTTGTGGAGGATCCCCTTTTGATAAGGCATGATTAAAGACTTTAACTAATACTGGTGAAAGCTGTTCTGCAAAGAATTTATAAAATTCTCCAGGTAGTCCATCTGTTCCTGGTGATTTAGGGTTTTTAAGCGATTTTATGGTTTTTAAGACTTCCTGTTCTGTTATTGGTTTTATCATATCTTGTGCTTCCTTCTCTGTCAATGATGGTAGATGTATTTTTGAGAAAAAATCTTTATATTCATTCTTTGAGGTGTAGTCTGAGTCTGCATATAGATCTTTAAAATACGCTCCAAAGGCCTCTGCTATATCCTTTGGTGATGTCATAGACTCCTTAGTTTTTGGATGGATTATCTTTGCAACTACCCTACTTGATTGGGCTTTTTGCAATTGAAACGCTAATAAACGACTTGCTCTATTACCCATTTCATAATATCTTTGTCTTGAGAAGCGTATAGCTACTTCGGCTTTATATGATAGAAGTTTATCTAGTCTCTGTCTAGTTTGTTTAAGTTCCAAGAGTGTTTCTTTGTTGGACGTCAATTTGTGTTCAATCTCCAGAATATTAATTTTCTCTTCAAGTTCCCTCTGTCGTTTCATTTGTAATTTCTTCAGTCTAGAGGATATTTCTATCATTTTCCCTCGTATAACTGCTTTACATCCTTCCCACAGGACTGAGGGTGTTACTTCATTATTGTCATTTATCATAAAGTATTCTTCTATGTTTTTACTAAGTTCATTTAATATTTCCTTATCTGTTAAGATTGATGTATTAAGTCTCCAGTATTTGAAGAGTTGTTCTTTTCCCATATCTATCGTAAGTTTAACAGGAGCATGGTCACTTATTGTTATAGATTCAATTTTACAGTCCCATACTTTGTGTATATGTTGCTTTGAAATAAGAAAAAAATCAATCCTTGAATAACTGTCATGCGGGTTAGAATAAAAAGTGTAGTCTCTTTTTAGAGGATTTTTATCTCTCCAAGGATCAGTCAGTCCCAGTTCTTTCATTACGTTCATAAGTATTTTCTGTTTTTTAGATCCTGGACTGAGGTCTGGAGGGAGCCTATCCATTCGTCCATTTTGAACAACATTGAAGTCCCCACCTATTATCATCATCCCTCTCCCCTTACTGACAATTACATTTGCTATAGTTTTAAAGAATTTATCATCATCTTCATTTGGAGCATAGATATTTACAATAGTCATAACAGTATCTCCTACAGTACCAACAATCATTACATATCTACCGTCTGGATCCTTAACCCGTTGACATTCCGACGGCCCGCCCTCGGGCCGTGAGGGTATTTAAACACAAAAGATGTAATTTACACTACCTATATGTCAAGTGAGCTACTCATGCCTCATACCCCTGGAAAGCTAAGATTCTTGTGATTAAATTGATACCAACCATTTCAAGATACAATCACCACAGCAGGTACAATCAATACCTTTGTCAGACTACAAACACGTAAACAAACAATTACGAAGCTGACGTGACTCACCGATGAAGCCTCATAGTCTTCCTCCAGTCAAAAGTATTTCCACAAACATGGTCTTGCTACATTCACAAAGGTCCAGTCTGTTGAATCCAGTAAAGTATTTAGTCCAAAACACATTATAGGTCCGGTAGATATCCACATAATGGTCCTTCATTGTTTGAAATGCGCCGGTCAATATCGAAAAACTCCGCCGTATTTCTCTTTTTACTCGTGTTTACAAGCGAGTTTGCCGGTTCATCTACACCCAAACTATAGCTGGAACTCTAAGCTTTCGATTGACACCTCACTTGACCACTTAGGAGCTTCCCTGACCCCTCCAGAGCCTGAAACAGCCAACGAGAGCCTGTGTTGACACGAAGCTCCTGCCTCTCTTCTAGCATGTATAACTTGAACCAATTGGAACCAAATGGTCGGATGACTGACGGATCGTGTAGCCAATGAAATTCTGAAAACAACGACATGCCGCATGCCGTGGCGGCGGATGTTGAATGCGTAAAGCCCAAATAGAGAACGTCCATCCTGCGCAAAGAGCGCAAAGAGAGAGAAAGACTGACTGTAGACGGAGTTTGACGGTGTTTTACAGAGTTTTTCAGTTAGAAATGGTAAAAAGGATGCCACACAGTAAACATACTGCAGGAGAAAGCTGCAGATTTGTGAACATGTTTCTTTTGGAGTGTCCAAACGGCAGAGTTTTGGAAACGCCTAGACATACCCTCAGAAAAACATGTGTAAAATACCTGGATTGTTATCACATTTGAACTGGGACTAGTTAAGGCTAAATGTGGTGGCCCCACAGTGTGTTTTAGCTAAAAACTCCCAGCCACACTCATCTGCAGGCATCTTTTTGCACAAAAATTCAGGCGAGAATAAAAAACCTTATATTTTAGTGTGTTCAAACTTATATTACTCAATGACAGTAGCACTTAGAGTGATTCTTACAGTCTGGGAAAAAACTTTAGAGTGTTTCCTTTCAAAAGAGACCAAAACCATCCATATACTCCAAACGGTTCAAGAACAGTGTTCAATTTACTTTGGGTACGCCTTGGACAGGCATTTTAGGCAAAATTTACAGGAATGGAAAGGGGTTAATGATGTTCTCAAGGACAAATGGCACTGATTTATGAATTAGTATTGTGACTCCTCTCCTCTTACCATATGATGCGTAATATACCTGGTTCACCCATTCCCTTTTTAATTTTTCATTCTCTTCCCCTGAAAGATGGGTCTCTTGTAATAAGGCAATTGAGCACTTTAACTTCTTTAGTTGATTTAAAATTTTCTTTCTTTTAATAGGATGGTTAAGGCCATGTACATTATAAGATCCAAATATTACTTTGTTCATCTTTCTTCTATTTTACAGTCACAAAATAATATAGGGATCATACTCCAACTAACTCCATTGTTAATACTGCCGTATCTCAGGTGAAATAAGTTTTTTTTCACAAGTTCATAGTTTTCAGTTAAAAATAAACTAATATCTTTCATATATCCTTCATAGTTCATATCTCAGACTACTTCATCAACTTACACACACCAATAATTGACCAATCAAGCAAAAGGACAATAGATTAACCTCAAAGGAAACTACAGTAACAAAAAATAAACAGATAAATGCCCAAACACCTAGAAAACAAAAATATGTGACCTCCAAATTTAACCCCCAACCTTCCCCTCTCCTTAGAAAAAGAAAAGTTGACAGAGAGATGTGGCGATTTCTCTCTGGGAAAAGGCACTAAGTGCGTTTGTAACTTAGATTTCCTATTCAAAGTTACTACTCTCTCTAAACAGAGAAAACAAAAGATTCAACAATTTTAGCTTTTTTGTCCTCCTCAAACCCTTTTCATCTTTTAATCTTTTAAGTTAATAAAGAAAAAAAAAAAACATTTAAACTAGAATATTTTCAGCCATAACATAACCATATTGCCACATGTCCATCTTTAGGCCTAAATAACGTTCCATCACTGAGGCAGATCTTTTATCATAGTTTCCATCTTAGTGTCTCACTGTTTGTTTAAAACTTTTAACACAGTTGGACTATGTTTGTGAGCACAAGAGTTCAGCAAGCCACCGAAGGACCGCCCTGCAGATTTACTATTGGTTCTGCAACATAGGGACTTTTTTTAAACACTGAAATTGTATCCGCCCATCTAAACACAAAATCAGGGAGAAAGTCATCAGTCTTTAGTTAAGCAAAGTGTCTAAAGACTGACTGACTGTGAGTCTAGCCCAAATGTAACATGGAGCTGCCTCGCTGTGGGCCCATCACCCGCAGAATCAGGAATCAAGGTCTGGTGCATTGTGTGCCAGGTGGTAGGCAGAGGCAGGGCCTCGGGAGTGCTAATTCCTGGTGTCACAGATTTGTAAAGTAACTAGTAACTGAAGCTGTCAGATAAGCTGTCAGTTAAATGAAGTGGAGTAGAGGTAGATGGTGGCATAAGAAGAAAAGTCTCAGATTTGTACTTACAGTACTTGAGTAAATGTCCTAAGTTACATTGCATCACTGGGTGCAGTTTATGTGTACTATCTGTAGGAGTTTGTGAGTATGGCTTGACCTGAGCAAGGACTTGACTTGACTTACTTATGACTTGCACGTGTAACTCACTCCCACATCTGATAGTCACACATTCTCATTCATACTTAAATACTGCTACAGTACGTACCACTCCAAGCCTGCCAACACAAATTAAATCAACTGCTTACAGCAGACCTTAAGCAGACTTATGTTTCTTTCTACCCTCCATTTGTCCATTAATGACTTTGAATCAGAGAGGGATGAATGGGTGTTTGTACCCATTGTGTTTACACAGAGGGGTCCTTTACCTCCTCCCAAAGTTCATTAGTACATATTCAGAGTCCAAAACTATTGGATAAATCATATTGGCCAGCCTAATGGTGGACTGCTCAGAAAGACCTTGGGAGAAAGGATCTGAGATTTAGATTGAACTGTTAGGTTACCAAACCATCTGGTGATGCAGCGTCAAATCGACTCCATTGTCGCTCTGTAAAAAAAAAAATCAATGTAATTATGCTGGCCTCCCTCTTGTGCCAAAGTGGTTATCCAGCTAGCCCAAACAATCGAGACTCTCAGAAAAAGACTCATAGACCGGACTGTGGCGTTGTCACTGCTCTTTACTGAAGAGTCACGAATGTGAAACTGTAATACAATCAAAAGATACAAATTTGTAAATAAAGTTACACAAGCAGAAAAGTAATCATAATAAACCAGGTGAGTACACATAATATTGATATGCGCACAAAGAGGAAAGCACCTCGACTAAATCAAAACAACATGTGAGCTACATGGCTGAATTCTTACAATGTACAAATTAAAGTGATAATGGAAATTATTGTAACATACAATCTTCGTTTATGAACTTATGAAACGTAAAAACTTACAGATATGGCCTTCTGCAGCTTCAAAACCAAAATAAAGTCTTCTCACAGCTCACAGACAAAGAAAGAGGTCTCCAGCACCAGCCATGTGCTCTCCTTCTCCCAAAACCGAAAGTGAAACTTAACTAAATAGGAGTTAAGACTGCATTTACTCTTGTTTCCACGGGGGGGCAGTATAGCATTAAGCAGCTTGGCACTCAGAGGCCATGACAGTAATATTCTTACAGACTGTCAAAGGTCAAGGTCAGTGTGACCTCACAAAACTCCAGAATGTTTATGTTAATTATAACAAATCTTCACACAAATGTCTAATAGGATAAAATGATGAAGTGATGACATTTTATATAATAAGGAGATAGGTCAGCTTTAATGTGACATAACACTCTGCTATAACACTTTTCTGGCAATTATTCAACGTCATATCTCACGAACAGAAGGGGAGACAATCAGATACTTAATTGGTGTTACTAATCTTGGGTGTTCACCTTGAAACTATGCTGATTGTGTAGCTCTCCTATGCTGTTGAAAGGACAATGTTTGTAAAGCATCCTTCTTTTCACAGACATGAATATAAACTAAAAGAGAAACTTGACTGGTGCATGGAGGCATACAACTGCAGGATAATAATTCTAGTCTCTGGTCATGTAGCACCAATTTCAAATATGTTTGCATCTTTTTACTGCATACACAGCCCAGTTTTATGAAAACACCATCTTTCCAGCAGTGAAATATTGGTTGTAAGTATGTGCTGTCTATTGACTATAACATTCCCTCAGCAATACCATGTTTCCTTTTCTTGCAGATTTTGTCAGACACTAAGGAGCTCCAGAAAGAGATCAACAATCTGACAGGAAAACTGGACCGGACCTTTGCTGTGACTGATGAACTGGTCTTCAAGGTAGCAGAGTTTTTTTTTGTTTTTGTTTTTTAATCAGTTTTCTTGTTACATTTACTTTTAACTGTTTGGCTATGAAGGAACTTAATTGCACAACTATAGCACTGAAACAACAGCTAGGTAAAGAACTCTGCCACCTCATGTTTTTAGAAACATAATACTGATGCAGGTGTTCTCAGGATGCTAGGTTGCTGTTTGTTCCATCATGTTTGCATAGCCAGTGCCAATACAAAGCAATTGAATTCACATCATATTTCTTCAACTGTTAAAATACCCATACATCATGTTAACTGCACGCAGAACATCAAAATCAGAGAGTGAAGTTTACCTCATTGGAAAATATCAAAAATGTTGTTTTTTTCAAACCAGTATGTGCTCTTTAATCCAGAGGTTTCTTGAAATTGTTGTTTTCAATGTGTAAGTGTGTTTTTGGACAAACCACTTTTTCATGCAGTAATGATTTTTGTCATTTGAAGGATGCCAAAAAAGATGAATCTGTCCGCAAATCCTACAAGTACCTGGCTGCCCTGCATGAAGTATGTCAACATGTTTGTCTGACTTTGTTAGATTTCATCACATCTGTTGCTATTATCAGAGAACATGCTACATGTCATCTCTCCATCTTGGATTCTCTTATAGAACTGTAATCAGTTGATCCAAACCATTGAGGACACCGGTACAATCTTGAGAGAGATTCGAGATCTAGAGGAGCAGGTAGGATTTACAGTTTGACTGATTCAAGTATGCCTGTTGAATCATCACATCATGCACTCTAATACTTGTTTACTGTGTTACACGGGGTCAAGATCAATATCAGCTTGATTGTGTTTGTGTCCAGTACAGACAGAGCTGTAGCTTGTGGGTAGCTTAGTCTAGCATAAAGACGGGGACAGACTCAAACCTTTTTACTTTCTGTTGAAAGCCATCTTGTTTTCATGTATCGTGTATCAAACAAATACAGAAGCATAAGACAAGACATTGAGGCCCCGTTTATACGACAATGATTTCAACTGAAAACGGTGAACTCAAGTTGTGTTTTGGTTGATCATTTACATGACAGCAGCGTTTTGGGTGCCTGAAAACTCAGCGATTCGAAAACAGTTTCCAGAGTGCAACTTTTTTGAAACGGCAGCGTCTCCGTTGTCATGTAAACTTGCAATATGTAGTTCCTCTGAAAACGGAGACTTCGCACATTCGCATTACAGTTCCAGTCACTAGGCAAACCGACCGTCACAACAACAATACCGAGCTGTGTTTGTGCTACTCACCCCGTTGATTTGAAGTGAAGTGTAGATCTGTTACTGTAGCAACTCCACCTCGTCGTCCATCCAGACAAAGTTATCCGTGCATGCTTTCGCCATTGTGTCTTCTTTGTTTTGGTTTGTAATCACCGTGTTGTAGAGGAACGTGCTTCAGCGCAGGTGAATGGCGTCATGCCGTGGTGTTGCTTTGCTGACTTACACTGCTACCCATTGGTCTGGCGTGGATACTACAGTGTTTCCACTAGATTTCGCAGCTCTGTGTGAACAGAGATCATTTCAATAACGTTGTCATATAAACGCAGAAGTCTTTTAAAACTCAAAGGACAGACTTTTCCGTTTTTAGAGAAACCGCTGTCGTCTAAACAGGGCCTGAGACATTAGGTGCAGGTAGCATTGGAGTTATTTCCTCTTTTTATGACTTAGGTGTTATGTTTTTGGGTTGTCTGTCTGCCTTCTTGTGAACACGCACAAACGTTCTACCGGACTCAACAATGAACTGATAGAATTTTTGTGTTTAAAGGCCAAGGCCACTGTGACCTTGCATCTGTCTCATTCTCGTGAATGCAATATCTCAAGAATGGCTTGAGGGAATTTTTCTCAAATTTGGCACAAACCTCCACTTAGACTCACCGATGAACTGCATAGAACTTTGTGGTTGAAGGTCAAAGGTCAAGGTCAGTGTGACCTCACAAAATGTTTTAACACAATTTTTTTTATGACAACACTTCTCACAAATGTAAAGGTCAAAGGTCAGCTTTACTGCGACATGATAATGACTTGCAATAACACTTTTCTGGCCATTACTTAATGTCATAAGTCAGGATCAGAAGGGGAAATATTTTGTCAGATACTGAAATTGTTGACAGTAATTTCAGGTGCCCACCTCACCTGTGCTGATTGTATAGATCTTCTGTGCTGCTGAGGTTAAGATGTGTGTGTGAAGCATCTATGTTTTCACAGACATGGATGTAAACTGTAAACTGAAACTTGACTGGTGGGTAGTGGCATACAACTGCACGGTGGAAATTCTAGTTTTTATTTAAATGCATTGCTTTTCATTTTGTTGTCACAGTAGAAACACCATAAAACAGTACCAGCAAAGATGTACAATTGAAAGTATAACTCAGTCTTAATACAAATGTTTTTGTTTGTCTTTGTGATGGGTTTAACCCAAAAAGTTAACCCCAGATATGTGTGAGTCTTTCCATATGACATATCCCTTCAACAATGTCCAGCCAGTGGGTGTTTCTCAAAGTCAAGGATCCTTCCTTCGGAGAACGGGTCCTCTCAAGGAAGGATCCTGCAGATGCAAGGCAAGAGTCCTCCCTAGCATTCAGTGACCACACATTGGAACAGGCTAACAAGTGTACTCAGGTGATCGTCATTAACCCTCTGCAGACTGAGGTTTCAGTTACTGTGATAATTTTGACACTCTCTAATGTTGTACAGTTTTAAACAAATATATCAGTATTGTCAGAATCATGTGACTTTTAGGGAGAATATATTTCTGGATCATATTTAAGAGTAAGTGGGGTAATGAAGTAAAGACAACAGCTGGAAAAAGTTCTATATTATCAATGACAGTATGCACACAGACTCACACTGTGTCATTTCAAAGTGATCCATATTTAATGTGTGTGTCACCACACATTCTACTGCAATAATCTGAACCACAGTTCTCATCTGATGAGCCGCACTGCTCTGAAACGGCTGACTGCACCGATTATAGATTATACCGTTGGGTAGTCCTCTGAAATATGTTCACCTCAGAACAAATGAGTGATGCTTTTAGTCACGTGGCTTAAAGACATATGTGAAAATAATGGGGACACGCCAGACAAAAGCACCAAATTTTTTTTTATGTGTTCTCCATCACCATAGCTTTCAATTGAGAAGGGGAGCCGCTTCATCGCAATGGTGGAAGGCAGCCATTTTGGATTTTCAAGATAGCTGCCATGTAAAATCTATAAGTGCCAATACCTCAGCTTCCAAGCTATTTAGAAGGTCAATTTTGGTGACAAAATATACATTTTCTGGGTCAAGGAATGGATTGAAGCTATTGGGAATATCAATAGACAGTGGTGTGCACTGCACTGCACTCGTGGCCCAATTGTTGAAAAACGCTCGCTTAAGTGCCCTCTTTGGAGCCAAAATAAAGTGCCCTCCTGGGAGCCAAAATGCGCGCTAAAGTGCCCTCCTGGGAGCCAAAATGCACGCTAAAGTGCCCTTTTTTTTTTTCTTTTCGCCCCTGCCCTTCAAAAAGTCTGTGCACGCCACTGTCACTACATAATTGTTCATGCCAAGATCACATAAAAATATTAATTCTGGGAATGTATTCACATGATTTTCAACAAAAGCATCTGGAATGGATGACATGAATGATTTGAATTAAACTGAACTTAATTAGCTTCTTTTTTAAACACTATAAAATGTTTTTTTGCATGTACAGTATAATCCAATTATCTATCAAATTTGCAACTGCAAAGCTCTGTGCATTTCCATTGTGCCTTCTTGCATGAGCACTTTGTACCACAACCACTTGTGCTTTTACAACCACACTTCACCAGCTCACTGCACGCTTTTGAAGCCATTGGCAGAAGAGTTAAGGTTAGGGTTAGGGCCAGTATTCGAGTTGAGGGGGGATGAGGGGGAATGGCATCCCCCTTGAAATAAAAACGGTCAAAATCATCCCCCTTCTAAAACTGCCATCCCCCCTTTCCATCCCTTGTGCCATTTTTTTGAATGAATGTGGTATTACTGCTATTTCAACATTTAGTTTTACCTTTGGTTTCACTTATATCGAGTAAAATACTGTGGGCGAGGGCACACATGCAAAGATATTTTTATATCATATCTCAGTGAGCTGCACCGTGGATGTTATGCCTGTGCTCTATAGAGCGCGCCCGAACAACGCATAGTGCGTCCAAATTCACACTTGTTCTTCTCTATGGATTTTCTCCGCAACCGTGGGTCGTAGCGAGAAGGCATTTGACCTCATATCACGTGAAACAGCGGAACTGCAGCTTTCCGACAAGACCAAGCACTTGTCGGTGGTCCAATGTTTTCACAGCAAAAAAAAAAGATAGATTTACACTAAAATGATGTATAACAGAGCTTTCATACAGCTTTGCACACACTATTACTCTTGGATGGATTACCTGCGAATGCAGGCTCACACAGAAATGCCACACATATCACATGAAAGCACAGGACCGGAGCTTTCCAGTGATAACACACATCATTGTGCTTTGATCCCATCATGCTATAAATACAGATCAAATGTCTACAAAATAAAAACCTGACGAATTTCTTTACAATCCATGATACGGATCTTGTTATCAGTCACTTCATATAGTGAGGAATAATGTTATTACTATTTTTCTATGATCTTAGATGTAAATACTGCATGTTTCTTTCAGATAAAACACATTTTTGACTTGTGAATGAGTCAATGGAATTTCTTGCAATAATGAAAAAATACTGGCAATCATGTCCGCCTGGCACAAACCACATGTTTTGGACAACTGTGAAGTGACAGAATGTCCCAGCATCATGGTTCTTATACTGCCAGATTCTAGAGAGTCTCCCCTCTTCATATATGGCAGAATATGTCAACTTCCAACTTGCTATGGTGAGATAAATGTAAAAATGTAATAATATAGTAACACGGATTTGTTTTTTTCATTGATATAGAAATTAATATAAAATACAGGCACATAGAAGGACATGTGGTGATGGCAAATCTGGTTAGCCCAGATTGTCCTGAAAAACCAAGGTATAGCATGTGTATGTAGCCTTTATAATGACTGTGATATGAGCTTAAAAGTAAAGGCAGGAAAAATACACCAAAAAGGCCTAGGGCCCAAAGGGTTAAACAGTGATATTAAGGAAGTTGAGAAATTATTTTCAGCCCCAAAACTATTTTATCTTCAGTGTTTTTTTAAATCCACACTTGATTGTTGGGCGCTATCAAGAAAATATGTAGTTTTCTTAAAAATCAACTGGAAGAGTAATGTCATGTGCTTGCATAAGATTTCTGCTCAGTCATTCTAACAAAACCATAATGAGCTTGTTTTCTTCACAAAGAGGATAACTATGACCAGCTAGCAAGGGCAAGAAATGTTGAGAACAAAAAGCATGACTATGAAAATCTCTGGAAACTTTTATGAGATAGGGGAGAGTGGGGTAGGCAGCCATAGAAGTGGTTCTGTGTGTTTTGTATTATTTGTATTTTTAATATATTTTTATATTTTAAGTTTTAATTTGCTGTCCATGCCCTGAAGTTGGGAATTTTAACCTACAATATTTGTATTTGTATCATTAAAGATCAACATTTTTCCCAATTTCTTTTTCATTTTTTTTCATGAAGGAGTTCTTGTTTAATTTATGATTTAATTAATCACAATTTAAAAATAACCCTTAGATACCAGTTTGATCATATACCAATAACTGCTTTTTTGAAAAATAAACTGTAATTCAATATTCTAAAAGCAAAATTGACTTTGATTATTATTAGCATCATCGGTTGACCCAAGTAGAAGAAGAAATGATTTTGCACTTGTCCTGTGCATTTGACCCTTACTACTGTATGTAAGAGCAGTGGTGCTATGGCAGACCCTCTACGCTGTCATCAGCACAAATTATGTCCCCATGTGAAAAAAATCCACCATCAAGCCTGATTTTTTTTTTTTTTTTCTTTACAACTTGAGTACTGGTTAGGGCTCACCCTAACCCGCTGAAACTAGCTAGCTAGGTAGCCTAGTTATTAACCTGTACTTGCTAGCTACTTACAGCAGTGTCATCATCCAAAAATAGCATTCTTCTGATAGAAATGTTTTTGGGATTTTCTTTTTTGTTTTGTTTTTAACCTAAAAACACTTTTTTTTCTCTGGGAGTTTGTGTCAATAACTGAACATCTAACTGTCTAACTGAGCATGTGCTGAGTGAGTGGCATCACTCTAGCTTACTTCATCAAATGCATATTGTTGTCTCAAACAATGTTTGGGTAGGAGTAATTCCTGGACTCAAAATAGTTCTTGGAGGTGCTCTTTGGTTAGGGATAAATGTAGACATCACAAAAAAAAAAAAAGTCAAATACCTTTATAATGGCATGATCATGTTAGACATAGAAACAATCTCCAGCACATTTCAGCGCCAGTCGTTTGTGAAGGAAAAAAACAAATTATTTAATATTGGCACAAACAGTCATCTAGTGATATTCCTTATAGCTTTAATGCATTCATTGACCCAGAAAATGTGTATTTTGACACCAAGATTGACCTTCTAAGTAGCTTGGAAGCTGAGATATTGGCACTTACAGATTTTACATGGTGGCCATCTTGGAAATCCAAAATGGCCACCTTCCACCATTGTGATGAAGGGGCTCCAATTCTAAATTGAAAGCTATGGTGATGGAGAACACATTAAAAAAAATTGGTGCTTTTGTCCGGCACGTCCCCATTATTTTGCTAAGCCACCTGACTATTTGACCTGCAGGTTATTCTAATGTCTTTACTGTGGCAGTTCTCACCGTAACCCCCCTCCAAAAAAACACCAATTGAAACTGACAGAATGAAAACACTTATCATGTTGTTATCATGTGAATATTTGAAGGAGGAGGGGAGGGGGACACTTAGCGCTCCATCTCTGCTGTAAATGATTCATTTAAAAACTTGAATGTTTTATCTAAATCACGTTATTTCAAAAAAAATCTCATTATATGGCAGTGGAGACATTGGTAAGTGTAAATTATGAGGTTTCTGACAATATTTTTTCACACTTGTATGATGAAAACATGTGGCGACATTAATCCAAATAAATGCCATATTAACCTATTAACCGAGCTCTGCTGGTGCAGGTTTCATTGAAGAGGCTCCGCCCTCACTTCCAGCAAATCTTGTACTGTGCAAAGCATTGTGGGGATTTTTTTACCCACGGAGGATCCACACAGGCATCTATGACGTAGCGTCCTTCAAATTCGGCTGTTTGAAGATCCTTCCTTGACCTTGAGAAATACCTAGTGTCTCAGGTTAGGGAGGGTCACATGTTTTTTGTGATTCATAACATCAACTCTACCCATTCATATCATCCCAATACTTTTCCATTTTTGACACTTCCAGAATACATGAGTGTAGTTCACATCCTTCCACGCAGCACAGCTGTTCAGATGAAAATCAGCATTCTTCCCACACCCTGGAGCTGGTGGTTGTATGTTGTACTTTAAATCGTACTAGGTCTCTTTAGATAAATCCATCTTGAGTTGTGTTTCCTCTTTACCTGTAACTAGTGCAGAACCCATTGAAAACGAGCCTGTTAGGAATGGACTGATTGCTTAGCCTGTGGTGTTGCTTGTAGTTTTCTCAAGATCTGCTCTTCCAAACAACTTGACACTTGAGGCTGCACTTCCCTGAGTCCTGAGCAATATACCTACCATGACACAGAGGCTCTAAAGCCATGTCTGCCTTGCATCTTTGTGTCTGTGCTTCCTCCCCAGGAGACTGCAGCATAAAACAACACACTTGCCATCACAGACTGATAAAACATCTGCAGCATCTTACTACAGATGTCGAGAGATCTGAGCTTCCTCAAGAAAAAGAGGCTGCTCTGCCCCTTTTTGTAAAGAACGTCTGTGTTTAGGGACCAGTCCAACTTATTATCCAGGTGTACACCTAGATACTTATAGCTTGGCACCACCTTGATGTCCACCCCACAGGTATTTACTGGCTGAAGACGGGGCTTAGTCTTGTGACTCCAGTCACTGAAGGCTTTTATCAGGTCCCTATATTCGGACTCCTGCCCATTCCTGATACACACCACAATAGCAGTGTCGTCCGAGTATTTCTGGATGTGGCAGGACTCAGAGTATTTGAAGTCCACCGTACACAGTGTGAACAGGATTGGAGCCAGGACAGTCCCATGTGGAGCCCCCGTGCTGCTCATTAATGTCCCAGAAACACAGTTATCCAACCTGACATACTGTGGCCTTCCTGCCAGGTAATCTGTGATCCAGGAGATAAAGGAAGGATCCACTGCCATCTCTGTGAGCTTGTCTTTGAGTATGGTGGGTTGGTTGGTGTTGAATGTGCTTGGAAAATCAAAGAACATGATTCTCATCTAAGTGCCAGGTTCCTCCAACTGAGCTAGGGCATGTTGAAGCATTTGGAGGACAGCATTGTTCACTCCACTTTATTGTTTGTAGTCAAACTGCAGGGGGTCGAGTTTGTCTTTGACCTTAAGTCTCAGTAGGCACAGAATCAGCCGCTCCAAGGTCTTCATGATGTGTGGAGTGCTACTGGTCTGAAGTCATTAAGTTCTGCTGGACATTTAATTTTTGGTACCAGCACAACACAGGAAGTCATCCACAGTGCCGGCACCCGCCCCAAGTGTAGACTGAGGTTGAAGATCTTGTGGAGAGGTTGACACAGTTGGGCAGCACAGTCTTTGAGAAGTCTTGGACACACCATCTGGGCCAGCAGTCTTCCCAGCTCCAACCTCACCCCCATCTCTGTGACAGACAAGGGTGGAGGCACAGGTGTAAGAGGGGGGTGGCTGCCACATTGGAGTTGTACACAAGTTGTGGAGGTGATGGAAGAGGAGGAGGAGGAAGAGGAGGAGGAGGAGGAGGAGGAGAAGCAGCAGCATTGGAAGTGGGAGTGGCTGCTGTATTGAATCTATTGAAGAACTGATTGAGTCCATCAGCTCTTTCTGCATCACCCACCACTGGCTGTCTTTTCTTGTTGTTGTAACCAGAGATGGTGTTGACTCCTCTCCATATTTCACTGATGTTGCTGTGTTGTAGATTCCTCTCCAGTTTCTTTTTGTATTCCACCTTTGCCATCTTAAAGTCTCTTCTCCAACTCATGTTGCACTTGTTTGAGCCATGCTTTGTCACCATGTCTAAAAGCTGCCTTTTTCTCATTGAGGATTGCCTTTATGTCGCTGGTAATCCAAGGTTTGTTATTGTAGAAACAGTGTACAATCTTTGTAGGTATGACTGTATCTCTACAGAAGTTTATGTAATCAGTAAAATAGTCAACCTGTCTATCAATGTCCATGACGTTCTCCTCTGTTTCCAGCAGCACACCCCCGTCTGTGCATTCAAAGCAGTCTCTTAGAGCTTCAGTAGCCTCTGGTGTCCATTTCCTTCCCCGCACTACAACTTGAAAACTACATAATGGGCAGAGGCAGGCCTGAAGTCAACAGGTCAGAGGTTTTTAGACGTCATTTCACCCTGTTGACACCGTGGACGAGGAGATATTCATCATGGCAGTGCACTGAGATGTCTTCCGGCGGAGCTGCACCGCTCCGCACAGCAAACGCAGCCGGTGGAAATCCGGGGTCAGGATGTTTAGTCTGTATCTTAGCAACGAGTTCATTGAGAACTTCACATGAAACTTCAGCAGTTGCCTTGGGTGGGTTGTACACAAGTATTGTTATGATATGACTTATTTTGGTACATAATAGGGCCTCATACCAACTGCCAAAAGTTCAATATCTGGACAACACATCTTCTCCTTGACAGTAATATGTGCAGGACTGTACCATGTCTGGTTCACAAATAAAGTTCTGAAGTTACCTGAGGAAGACCATTTGGGTCGAAACATTGCATTTTAGTCAAAGTAAACTGGGAGCTCTAATTCAGTGTGCGGATTTTCTTCTTCTTTCTGCATGGATTCTTATTATCCAGCACCTGACCAAAAACAGGACTGAATGTGCGCACAACTTCTTCTGGTTCACGAATAAAGCCAGGCCCCCACCTTTTTTCTTTCCATTAGCTTTAGAGTGTCTGTCTGATTGTATGACAGTGAAGCCAGGTAGATCTACGTTGGAGTCTCAGATGTTTTGATTCAACCACGTTTCCGTAAAACACATGAGACTGCACTCACAGTATATTTTCTGAGTCTTCACCAATATCTCCAGTTCATCACTCTTGTTGGGCAGAGAGTTGATATTTCCCATGATGACTGATGGCAGAAATGGCTTATATCTCCATTTCCAAGCCTTCACCTTAGCACCAGCACGGCAGCCACGAAAACACCTCTTCATCTCGGTTGGAATAGGATGGTTTTCTCCAGACTTGCTCCGTTTCATTGAAAAAAGCTTGTCTCTTGAATGAACTCTTCTCTTCACAGAAGTATCCATTAGTAGTTGAGAAAAATTCAACAATTCAGTAAAACTAAGTAAAATTGCAAAGCTACCAGACTTTGCTACTGCTAGTTGAAGCGCATCTTCTAGAATCAGAATCAATTTCTGTGTTGAAAACACATTGAAACAAATGTTTCTGCAGGCACAACTTGGGAAGCATTTGAAGCTTTCATTAGGAGACGTGCTATTCAGTTTTCATCCTATAAGAAAAAAACATAACCTGAGAAAATAGATTTAGAGAAAAAGGTGGAAGAGACTGAAGGAAGGCTAATACTAAATTTCTCCCCATAAAATTTGAAACTAGTCACACAGCTAAAATATGAGTACAATCAGATACTTTCACCAACGGTTGAATTTGAACTGTTTAGAGTCTCAGGGAGGGGATCTCAAGACAGAGTCAAATTTTATATGAAGCTCTGTACTTCATCTTTGTCTTGCACAAAGGATGAAATTCTCTAATTTCTGGGAGGGTTAAATCTCCGTACTTTGGAGACAAATCAGCGTGAGTCTCTTGATGCCCCAATCACAGCTGAAGAAATAAAAGAGGTTATTTGAACTTTGTAGTCTGGTAAAGCACTGGGGTCTGACGGACGTTCAGCTGAATTTTTGTGTTTTTCCAACGAGCTCACTCCTCTTCTGTCACAGATGTATAATGATGCATTTTGGAGAGGAGAGTTGCCACTCACTTTATCTCAGGAACTAATATCTTTATTCTTGATGAAAGGCAAAGATCCTACTAATTGCAGAAATTGTCGTCCAATCTCTCTGATATCACTGGACACCAAAATACTGTCTAAAATCTTTGCAAATCGCCTCAGTAAAGTTATAACCACTCTAATAAACCCTGACCAAGTCAGGTTCCTTGGTAACAGATTTGCCTCTAATAATATTGATGGCTGATTAACCCTATGGGCCCTAGGCGTTTTTGGGGTATTTTTTTCTTCTATCATTTCATGTTCTTCTATGTGCCTGTATTTTATATTAATTTTTATATCAATAAAAAAAACAAATCTGTGTTACTAAATTCTTAATTTTTTACATGTGTCTCACCATAGCAAGTTGGAAAATGACATATTCTGCCATATATGAAGAGGGGAGACTATCTGGAATCTGGCAATATAAGAACCATGATGGTGGGACATTCTATCACTTCACAGTTGTCCAAAACATTTGTGCCAGGCGGACATGATTGCCAGTATTTTCTCCGTTATAGTAAGAAATTCCATTGACTCATTCACAAGTCAAAAATGTGTTATATCTGAAAGAAACATGCAAAATTTACATATAAAATAATAGAAAAAAAGTCAAACAAGTGCAATGATGTCCTCCAAGATAATATTTGCCACTTTGTTTGCAGTAAACAAACATGTCCCCCTCAATGTATATGGTGTGGCTCTATGGCTCTGTCATGCATGCATAATTAGGCTACAGTTGACCCAGTTGTCTGGGTTCGCAGAGGTGAAGTGGCTGGTCTTGTCATACAAAGTTTGATGGAGTGTCAACTGGACAATATGGAGATGTTTGCATCTTGAAAGCTGGACTACAAATATGGATAGACAGGGAGAAACACAGGCAAGCCTAAGATGTGGTAAGATACGATATTCCTCATATGAAGTGACTGATAACAAGATTTGTATCATGGATTGTAAAGAAATTTGTCAGGTTTTTATTTTGTAGACAGTTAATCCAGATTTATGGCATGATGGAATAATAATGGGCATGATGTGTGTGGTATCACTGGAAAGCTCTGCTCCTGCGCTTTCATGTGATATGTGTGGCATTTCTGTGCGAGCCTGCATTTGCGAGTAATCCATCCAAGAGTAATGTGTGTGCAGAGCTGTATGAAAGCTCTGTTATACATAATTTTAGTGTAATTTTATCATTTTTTTCACTGTGAAAACATTGGACTACCGACAAGTGCTTGGTCTTGTCGGAAAGCTACAATTCCACTGTTTCACATGATATGCGTTGCTTCTCACTATGACGCATGGTCGCGGAGAAACTCAATAGAGGAGAACAGGTGTGAATTTGGACGCACTATGTATTGTTCGGGCCCATAGGGTTAATGTAACGTGGGCAGTCAGGAATGAAAATACACCAACTGCAGCCATCTCACTTGATGCTGAAAAAGCATTTGATTGTGTAGAATGGAATCATGTTTTTCCAAATGCTAGAGATCTTTGGTTTTCAGCAGAAGTTCATAAAATGAGTGAAATTATTCTACAATTCACCTCAAGCAGCAAATCAATGGAATAATTTCGTCAAATTTTTAACTTGGTCATGGGACCCAGCAGTGCTTATGGCAGTCTACTTAACTATTTTGTTTAGCAATAGAGCCTCTTGCTGTAGCAATTAGAAAAGACCCAAATTTTCTTGGGGTCAGGATCAGGGGTTACAAACATAATCTTGTGCTTTACACCTCCCTCTTACCCACCCACCTCCCTCTCTGATTGCCTACAGGAAATCAGATCCTGGTTCTCCTACAATTTTCTCAAACTTAACAGTGACAAAACTGAGCTCCTTCTCATTGGCACCAAATCCACCCTTTCAAAGATAAACTGTTTGTCCATCTCCTTTGACAACTCCTCTGTTTCCCCCTCCCCCCAGGTTAAGTGTCTGGGTGTCATCCTTGAGAGCACCCTATCATTCCAGTCCCACGTCAATAATGTCACTTGCTCAGCTTACTTCCATCTGCGTAACATGTCATGCCTGCGCCTTTCCCTCACACGCAACATTACTGCTATCCTGGTCCACACCCTGGTTGCATCCCGTCTTGATGACTATAATTCCCCTCTTTTTGATTTACCAGTCAGGTCCATCCATAAACTGCAACTGGTTCAAAACTCTGCCACCAGAATTATTTCCAGAACCCCCTCTTCTAGTCATTTTACACCTGTCCTGCAGCAACTCCACTGGCCTCCAATCAAATATCGCATCACTTAGAAAATCCTACTTTTCACCTTCAAGGCCATCAACAACCTTGCCCCTCAGTATCTTGCTGAGCTCCTTCACATTAACATACCCAGCCGCACTCTCAGGTCCTCCTCCTCCATTCGACTCACCCTCCCACCTGCTCGCTTATCCACCATGGGGTCGAGAGCCTTCAGCCGCTCGGCCCCCCGCCTCTGGAACTCTCAACCGCAGGACATAAAACACCCAGACTCTGTCACCTCCTTCAAATCTCGCCTCAAAACTCAACTTTTCAGACAGGCATACTCCCTTTAATCTGGACTGCAATTACCTCACTGTTGCACTTTACTGCTGTTTTATGTATTACGTTATGTATTGCGTTTTTTAATAGTCATGTTTTGTTGATTGTTTTATTATTGTCTTTTGTACGGTGAACTTTAGTGTCCTGAAAGGCGCCTATAAATAAAATGTATTATTATTATTTATTATTGTTATTATTATTATTATTATTATTATTATTATAAACAAATTCCTCAAAACCTGCGAGAACACCTCCACATCCTTCACAGTTCACAGTCCTTCCTTTAATTTTTTTCAGACAAAAATTGACTCCATCTACAACAAGCTCTCTTCTACACCCGACCCTACTCTCTTCACCCCTCCACCTGTCTCTCCCCCTTTTACCACTCAGCCTTTCACTCAGTTCTCCCCCATCTCCCCAGTGGAGCTGCCCAAGTCTATGGCTGGAATGAAAAACTCCACCTGCGCTCTCAACCCCATCCCATCTAAACTTGTTAAGGACTGCCCCCCCGCCATCTCCTCAGTAATCACAGAAATCATCAACTTATCCTTCATTTCTAATTCAGGCCCCCAAACACTCAAACTGGCTGCTGTCACCCCCATCCTCAAAAAATCTGGACTCGATCCTGGCAACATGAGCAACTTTAGACCCATCTCAAATCTCCCCTTTCTGTCAAAAATACTGGAACGTGCTGTTGCCTCCCAACTAAAAGCCCACCTTTCCTCCAATGACCTGTTTGAACCATTTCAATTTGGCTTCCACTCACAGCACAACACAGCACAGAAACCGCCCTCCTCAAAGTCACCAGTAGGATTCATTTACTTTTCATTAATCAGATGAACAGTTGTTGAGAAAAGCGACAGACGAATAGTCTCCTTCCATTTTAGGTATGCATAGTAGAAATTCCTCTACTCATCACTGAACTGTGATAAAGTTTTGAAATCACTCTACCTGAAGAAAAATCGTGGTTCTCCAAATTATATTCCTTTAAAAAAAAAAAAAAAATTAAAAAGTTTGTTTTCACCTTTGTCAGTTAGTGCTTATTGGTGTAATGCCCCATGTGCCCATTGTTTAAACCTGGAATAGAGAGTCCCTGGTTTGAAATCAGAATCATAAATCACACAGCTGAGAACGTAACAACCCTCTCTAGGTTATATTTCTTAATCATTGTATATCAGAATTAAATTTGTGATCTTATTATCCTTGAACATATCCCTATTTGCCATCAAAGGTTGGATACCTCATTCCTCCATCCTCTAAATATGATAAAAACATGATTTGTTCTGACAAAAAGGTTTTTTGCTAAACACTGCTGTGTTTTGTAGCATTGATGTAATATACATTCTGGTCACCAGTGTCACCAGTAAGTGCATTACTGCTCAGCAGCAGTTGAGTCATTAAGCAAAAAATAAATCCTGCTCCATTTTTATTATTATATTATGTTTTAGAGTTGTTCGTCTTTGATGGGACATGGCTGCCAGAAAGACGCTGTGAGCAGTTCTCCGTGTCAGCCGTCCCAAACATGCTGCTAAACCTAGCTTTAACTACCGCACACCTCACCAACTCAAACTGGAACAGTTTGTAGAAGACTCCATCGAGGAATTAGAACTCTACATAGACACGATCTACCACAACATGGCTAAACAACCCGACAACAAACGAGGAAGAGACCAGCTGAATTCAAGTGATCTTGACAACTCGAATATAGTAATGGATCTTCTCCACATTCGAGAATCCATGACTACGATGCAACAACAACTGGAAAAACTGGACATACTAAAAAAGTTGTTGGATGATGTTGAAGACTTAAAACAAGCTATGGACTTCAACAATGCGCTGGTCAAAACCCTCAAAGAGGACCATGCTTCCCTCAGAATGGAAGTGAACAAACTAAAGAAATTAACAGCGGAACTCCAACAACAAAACCTCAAAACGACAAATGATATTCTCGACATGCAATCCAGAAGCATGAGGGATAACATAATAACCGATGGGATCCCGGAAACCACCAAGGAGACTTACCATACTTCTGAGCAACTGCTCAAGTCATTCATGAAAGACAGTCTGAAGATGGATGAGCGTGAGCTTGAAACCATCCGCTTCTCGAGAGTACATCGCATTGGGCAGGTCGAGGCATTCAGACAGAAGAATTGTCCCATGGTGGCAAAAGTTCTCAACACAAAAATGAATCCATCATGGAGAGAAGGAACGAGCTCCGGGGCACCAACTGTTCCATCAGCTACCAGTTCCCGCCAGAGATTCTAAGGAGGCACAGGATACTTCACCCCATAATAACGGAGGCGAGGAAAAGCAGCAAGAGAACTCGTCTTGTCATTGACAGACTCTACATCGACGGGAAGCTGTATATTAGTCCAGATATCACCTACTGGCTTGGTGGAGGAGACAACACGAGCTAGTAGTGCTACCAGCTCATGTAAACAGTCGCCTCCTTTGGACGTCATCAGAGCAATTGTCAACATAGCAATATAATGCACCGCCGTGGCAAACAGACCCACAGATTCATCACGGTGATATCTCCCCTTCCCTTTTAAATCCCCCCCCCCTTCCTAGCTCAGACTTAATAATAGTAGGAGACTTTAATACCATTCTAGACCCAACAATAGTCAAATCAAACAGCACAGGAAATATCAAAACACCTCAATCAACTACTGTCATAAAACAATACATGGAGGATTGTGGTCTTGCCGATGGTTGGAGGCGAAACCACCCAACTGATAAAAAATACACCCATTTCTCCAAGGTTCATCATACATACTCTAGAATTGATTATTTTCTCACTAGTAATTCCCTACTCCCCATCATACACAACACACAAATACACCCAAACACAGTCAGTGACCACGCAATGGTTTCATTTACATTAAACACAAAAAGAACCAACAGCACTTCCACTAGATGGAGATTCAACACTTCACTGCTAGAAGACAAGGATTTTGACAGTTACTTTAAGAGAGGGTGGACATCCTTTATGGAGATCAATGACTCTCCAAACACCTCCGCATCTCTACTTTGGCAAACTGGGAAAGCTGTGCTAAGGGGAAAAATAATCTCATATTCATCATACAAAAAACGGAAAGATACAGAGCTAGAAAATGATTTGGAAAAGAAAATTAAAGAACTCGAAAACACCCACGCAACCAATCCATCCGAAAGCATCTATAATGAATTACTGAAACACAAGACAGAATTAAGTAACCTTTTAAACAAAAAAAACAAATTTCTTATTGAAAGACTCAGATTGAACTCAACACAACACAGCAATAAGTCAATGGCCTACCTGGCAAAGATGGTCAAACAAAATAAAGACAAATTAACCATAACAGTAATTAAGGACTCAGCAGGGAAGCCACACTACAACCCCACAGACATCAACATTGTATTTAAAAATCATTATCAAGATCTTTGTACATCCCCTCATAACCCAAATATTGAAGACATCTACAAATTTCTGAATATCAATGTACCCCAGTTAACATCAGAACAATCTAATGCAGTAGAACAATTATTAAGAATTTTACAATGCACTCCATAAGATGCCAAACAACAAGGCACCCGGCCCAGATGGCTTCCCTGCTGAGTTCTACAAACATTTGTGGTCTACAGTTTCTCCACTCTTCTTTAGAATGATAGACGAAACGCTGAAAACTAACACGTTACCTTCCACCATGAACACAGCTTTAATCACCCTATTGTTAAAACCTGACAAAGATCCAACCCTTCCATCCAGCTACCGCTCTCTCTCTCTGATTAACACAGATATAAAGATCATAAGTAAGGCACTAACAAATAGAATTGAAAAGGTCATCACCTCTATTATACACCCAGATCAAACAGGTTTTTATCAAAGGAAGACAATCATCTCACAACACTCTGAAGCTGTTCAACCTAATGCAATATTCGCAAAACAAGAAATTGAAAACCATAATTCTTTAACTAGATGCACATAAGGCATTTGACAGAGTTAACTGGAAGTCCTGTTTGCTACTCTGCAGAGGTTCGGGCACTGTACACTTCACCAACAGCCACTATCACCACTAACGGTCTAATCTCACAACACTTCACTCTTCACAACGGCACACGACAGGGATGTCCACTCTCTCCATCACTCTTCGCTATTTTCATAGAACCACTTGCAGCCAACATACGGCAAAATATAAACATCAAAGGTATTACATCACTATCCACAGAACATAAAATAATTCTGTATGCAGATGACGTATTGATCCTTCTTCAGGAACCATATTCCTCCCTGTTAGAATCCCTCTCAGTTATTCAGACTTTCTCATTACTCTCTAATAATTCTCTCAACCTGTCCAAATCCACCCTTCTCCCTCTCTGCATACCTCACAGTTCCAACTACCTACAGGAAATATTAAATATCTAGGTATCCACATATCCACCAAGCTGTCAGAGCTATTTAACCTTAACTACAGCCCACTACTCAAATTAATACAGAGTGACCTCCTCCGCTGGACAAATTCACCGCTTTCACTCTCAGAAAGAATTTTGACAATAAAAATGTCAATTCTTCCCAAAATAAACTATTTATTCTCCATGATCCCCACTCTGCCAAACAGGGACGGACTGGACCCGTTTTTTTACTCTGGACACTCAGGCATCCAGGCCACTGGCTATCCAGGCCACGTCAGACGGGGGGGGGGGCGATCGTAACGTCGGACGGTGGGGGGGGGGTACATTAAAATCCACCCTGATTAAAGGTGTTCATGGTCATCAATGGTATTTTATTTGTCAGTCTTCAAACATACTGTAATAATGATCAAATGAAACAGACAAGGTGGGTCTAAATCACACAAACTTTAGTAATATTTCAAATAATAAAAGTTCACACACAATCACAGCTAAAACTTCCTTTGTGCCTTCCTTTTGCTCTCCATTTCTCTTTCATGTCGACCTTTCCTTTTTCCTCCTCTCTTCGGATGATCCATCAGTCTTTCTCTCTCTCTCTCGCTCTCTCACATACGATCCGGTGCGCCGCGCATGTAAAAGGGCCGTCCACACCAAGAACTATAACTATAAATATAACTATAAATACACAGTTTTAAAAATCGTTCTAAACTCAAGTGTTTGGCAGTGTCCACACTACAACTATAATGACAACGATAGTGGTGGACGATATCGTTTGGATCACTTTCAGAGCGATTTGATGAACGATAGAAACACCGACAGCCAATCAAAATCCATCCGAAATGACAGGTCGAGACGTTCATCACATCACGTATACCCACTAAGAAAGCTCCAGGATTTCCATACACCCACTTTAAAATGTGCAAAGATCCGTAACAATATAGTTTTGTGACAGAATCTTAACTTCAGTGATTTTGTTTTGCAAATACCGGGTAAATAACTGCAATAAAATACATTTTGCAGGGGAATGCGTCTCCTCTTTTCCCCTCCATTCATAAAATTCAGGAGCCAGGATGAAGTTACTGAGGGCGGCAAATCTTTATTATGCAACATAGGTTCACACAGTGAGTTATAAAGAGCGCGCAGCCGTGCGTAATTGTCGCGCGTAATGACAGCTCGTCGCCGGTGAAACACAATAAACTGCACGTCGTCATTCATGTTTGTCTCATGACAGATGGAGCTGACAGACAGACAGACAGACAGACAGACAGACAGACAGACAGACACAGACAGGTGGAGCAAGCGGCAAATTGGTTTTCTTTTTCTGTCTCGCAACATACAGCAATAACAGTCATCAATATCCATTTTATCCATCACTCTGCTCCCATGTGCATTCTCCTTCCTGTGTTTTCGTTTAGTAGAGGCGGGCCATAAATCAACTAACCAATCACGACATGATTCTTCTAAAAAAAAACTGTCATTTTCGACCAGTCCTAATAACCCTCTGTTTCACAGTTTCACAGCGCGTACGTCTCTGTGCAGTAGCAAGTGAGGGGGCGTGTACTAGAAGAAGTGTTGTCTGCCTGGCAACAGCGGGCCATTGGCTGCATTGTATTTATTGCCAGTACATGGCCTGCAAGCCCTGGCTTCTTATTGGCCCGGATGGCAGCCATACAGGCCAATAAGGAGCCAGGCCATCTGGAAATCGACAGACTAAACAGATGGGCCAGTCCGTGAGTGCTGCCAAACCCACCCTGGTTCAAAGCTCTAAACTCGGCTATTTCTCACTTTTACTGGAAAAATAAAACCCCTCGTATTAAACTATCAACATTACAGAAACCCAAATTATATGGAGGACTAGAGGCACCAAATTTTGAACGGTACCATACTGCAAGTCAATTAAAATACTTAAAACAATGGCTCTCCCCTTCTGACTTAGACTCACACTGGATAGAAACTGAACAGGCATTATGTGACGACATAAATTTATTCGATCTCCCTTTCATCAGTAACTCAGTCAAACATAACATTTGCTTCCAGAACATCACCATAGCCTCAACTCTGACAGCTTGGTGGAACACCCACCTCAGTAAAGGCTCTACAGTTACACCGTCCCCTCGCTCACCAATCTGGAACAACCCAGACTTCACAATAAACAGGAAACCACTACACCTCACACAATGGAAAGAAAAAGGCATCACACACTTACACCATATCACCCAGAACTCCAAAACAATACATTTTCAACCCCTAATCCAGAAGTTCGGCATTGTGAACACTCAGTACCTCCAATACCTTCAATTGAAATCCACTATCCTCCCAAAACTGAATAGTACACCCAATGCCAAATTTCAAGATATCATTATAAAAGACTTCCTGAACGGATCCCATAAATTACTCTCCAGAATATACACATTCTTACATAGCACAGAAACATCAACCTCCTTCCCAGTTACTAAGTGGGAACAGGATCTCAGCATCAGTCCCAATGCCGACTTCTGGACTCAGATCAGCAAGAACACTTTCTTTCACTGTAAAATCTCAAACCTACAGCTCATCCAATTCAAGGTCATGCACAGATATCACTACATGGGTGAAAGACTACAAAAAATGGGTTTCACCACATCAGATCAATGTACTCACTGCACGCAGGACACTATAGACACTTATATACATGCACTCTGGCACTGCACTCCAGTCACCAATTCTGGATTCAAATCACTACTCATCTGTCTCACATCCTGGGCTGCCACATCCCCACATCTCCCCTACTATGCATCCTGGGAGACTTATCAACAATACAACTTAGCCACCCTTAATCATCGCCAAAAAGACAATCCTCCTACACTGGAAAGCTAGAAACCAATTTAACATTCCACAGTGGAAGAACCTGTTAATAGACCACATCTCATTTGAAAAAATGGTTGCTTCTCTTAATAACAACAGTAATCATTTCAACAAAACCTGGTCCACATTTGCAAACAAACTCACCTCTGCATTTGTCTGACTTCCTTACCTCAACATGTCTTCCCTACCTCTGACCCCTGTTACCCCTTCCCCCCTCAGCTGAGACTCTTTACAAGTAATTATTCACCTAATCAATCATCCAAACATCCATACCTGCACATACGCACACACACTCACGCACAAACACATGCATACCATTCACGACTTTTCTTTTTTGTTATTATTGTGGTAATATGATTATCAATATGGCAGTTTTTTTACATATACTGTATATATATTTTTTCTTCTCTTCCTGTTTCTTTCCTTTTCTTCTAATAATCTATTATTATCATTTTTATTTATTTATTTTGTTAATATTATTATTATTATTGGTTAAATTACTATTATTTATTATTATTATTTTATTCCCCCCTTTTTTTTTTAACCTTAGTCACATAGCATATATCTGTTATGTAAATGTAAATGTTCTTTATTTATACAGCCCTTTTCAACAACCCTTTCGGTGAACCAAAGTGCTTTTCAATAGGTGCAAAAAAAAAAAACCAATTAAAAATAAATAGAGGCAATAACAACAATAAAAACAATAAAAGCAGTGAAAATAATAAAAGCAATAGGAGCAATAAAATACAATAAAATGAAGTAAAGCAGAGTAAAAGTAAAAGAGTCACCACACTACTGGGTATTGAAAGCCATCCGAAATAAATATGTCTTCAGTCTAGATTTGAAAAGGCCCAGGTCAGAAATGAGGCGCATTTCAACAGGGAGCTTATTCCAAAGCCTAGGAGCAGCGATGGAAAAGGCTTGATTGTATTTTGACCTGGGCACTTCCAGCAAAAGTTGGTTTGACGATCTTAGCGCTCTACCAGGTTCCCGAACAGTTAAAAGCTCAGTTAAGTACACTGGGGCGAGACCATGAAGAGCTTTAAAAACAAACAGTAAAATTTTAAAATCAATCCTGTACTGGACGGGAAGCCAGTGAAGGGATTTAAGAACAGGAGTTATGTGCTCTCGTTTGTTAGTGCTGGTTAAAAGACGGGCCGCAGCATTTTGCACCAGCTGGAGGCGACCAAGAGAAGCCTGGGAGACACCAACATAGAGAGCATTACAGTAATCCAGTCTAGAGCTTATAAGAGCATGGATGGCCATTTCAAGGTCGCGCTGACTTAAAAACATTTTAACTTTGGCCAGGAGACAAAGCTGGAAAAAACTAGTTCGGACAACACTGTTTATTTGTTTGTCGAATTTAAGGTCTGAGTCAAGAAACACTCCCAGATTTCTGACATTTTGACTGAGTGTTGGAAACAAGGTTCCAAAGCCAGCCGTCCCTGTGTCCCCAAACATGATGCACTCTGTGTTACCATCATTAAGGTGAAGAAAATTCTGGGCCAACCACAGCTTAATTTCAGCCACACAGGAAAGCAAAGAACTCTGCGCACTTTGACTGTTTGGCTTCACTGGCAGATAAATTTGCAGATCATCTGCATAACAGTGAAAGGAGAGGTTGTTCCTGGCTATAATTGACCCAAGGGGCAACATATACAAAGAAAAAAGAATAGGGCCAAGAATAGACCCCTGTGGGACCCCACAGGAGAGAGGAGCACTTGAAGAGGACAAGTCACCAACCATAACAGAGAAGGTTCTGCCGGATAAGTATGATTCAAACCACTTCAGTGCTGTACCGCGAATGCCAACATAATCACACAGGCGTGACAGGAGGACTGAGTGGTCCACCGTGTCAAAGGCAGCTGAGAGGTCAAGTAACACTAACACAACCGGAGATTTGGTATCCACTGCCCGTGCAATATCGTTATGTACTTTTAACAGCGCGGACTCAGTGCTGTGACGAGACCTAAACCCAGACTGGAACTTCTCAAGGACTGAGTTGTTTTCCAGAAATGACTGTAATTGATTAAAAACAACTTTTTCTAAAACCTTGGAAAGAAAGGGCAAATGGGAAACAGGTCTAAAATTTGACATCACTAGGGGTCAAGATTAGGCTTTTTAAGAAGGGGCCTGACCACAGCATGTTTAAAGGAGGCTGGGACAGTTCCTAGTCCAAGACAACTGTTATAGCCTACTATATTCCATTATGTTTCCACTGCTCTCCATCCTTTTCTGTTTCTATTACCATTGTTATTATTATTACTATAGCCAACTACTAAGAAGAAGGGAGGGTGAGGTTGAGTAGCTTATTTTCAATATTATCGACTTTATTACTAATATTAATACCATACACAGGAAAAACACACACACAAAAGAAAAAGAGAAAAAAAAACCTCCAACCCCTTATGTTTTTAATGCACCACAAGCCTTCTGTTTTTAATGCACCACCACAAACACACCAAATGTATGAGAGAGGGGCAAAAGGGCTGTGCTGCCGGCGATGTGGGGGGAGGGAGAATTACAAGTGTCTGTGGGGGTGGGTGGCCGCTGACTGCCCCCCGACCGCGGGGTTGCAGTGACCCGCGAGTTTCCTATAGCCCTACTCTTTTCCCTCTTCCACCTTCTTATACCCCATATTTTTATTGTTATTATTGTTATCAGCTTCGTGATGGCTTATATAAATGTGGAATTATTTTTATCAATTCTATCAGTATAGCTATTACTATAGGTATCACTTTCATAACTATTATTAGTATTATTATTATATCATCATTGTTACTGTTGTTGCTAGTGCTATTATTATAGGCCTGTTATTAATTTTGTATGAATATGACTACTACTACTTACCACTACTGCTCATTACTCCTCAACACAACACAAACACACACTCAAACACTTGCGTTGCTGTTATTTCCTTTTTTTCTTTCTTTCTTTCTTTTTTTGTTGTTGTTTGTATTGTTTATTGTTTCTGTTTTGTTTTCGTTTTATTGTCATTTGCTTGTTTGTGATTCTGTCCACTGTACGTTATCACTTGTTTTGTTCAACTTCACAATAAAAAAGAAATCCTTGTCCATCCTTGTCACCACTATACGCCTCAAGATAAGTTCTTAAGATTTGGCCATAAATCAAAAATTCATATGCTTATAATGAACAAACTTCACACAGATGTCTAATAGGATAAAATTATGAAGTGATGACCTTTTTGTATCCAAAAGGTCAAAGATAAGTTTCACTGTGACATCATAATTTTCTGCATAAAACACTTTTTTGGCCATTATTCAATGTCATACCTCAACAACAGAAGGGGAAATATTTTGTCAGATACTGAATTGGTGACACTAATCTTGGGCATCCACCTTTAAAATGTGCTGGTTGTATAGATCTTCTGTGCTCCTGGGGGGCAGATGTGTGTGAAGCATCCATGTTTTCAAAGACATGAATGTAAACTCTAAGAGACTTGACTAGTGCACAGAGGCATACAACGTGGGACGGTAATTTTTGTTTCTACATAGTTTGAATGGACCCTTCCATGGTGGAGTGAATCATGTTTTTGGGTCAGAGACATTTGTTGACATATAGAAGTTAGACTTTATGCAGGGTGTGTTGTGTTTTGAGGTTAGTATTTTCCATCTGCCAGCAGTCTTTGTGCAAAGCTAGACCATGCATTTAATGGACCTGCAGTGTCTCTGTACTGGACACACAAAAATGGGATTGTTAGGGCTATTTTTACATCTTTACTTTTGACAGCTGACATGTTTTCTTTCCCCATAATTTGTAAGTGTTTTTTTTTTTTTTTTTTTTAAATGCAGCACGTTCAGAGATTTATTATACATTTCTGTACTTTTGTCAATGTCATCTGAAATTGTCCACAGATCGAGACAGAGAACGGTAGCAAAACTGTGGCTAACCTGGAGAGGATTCTGGATGACTACAAAGCTATTCGACAGGAGAACACTGCACTTGCTGCCAAAGTCCGGGAGGGCTGAAGGAAGTCCTGGTTTGCTCAGCTCTACCTGGTGAGGTGGAAATTGTGATTAAAAACAAGGAGCCATGTGGACTTGAATGGGACTGAAACAGCACTCCAGTTTTCACACTGAAGAACTGAATGAACTGCTGTTAATTAACTCAGCCCTCTGTGGCCATTGGAGACCTGCTTTTCTTTGGAAAGGCAAAATTATTTTTGAACCTAACCTGGCATTTAAATGCACAACCTGAATGGATGGATGAAGTGACAAATAGTGTTTGATTTCAAAATTATTTCTAAGGCTGGATGTGCTCTTTGAGGATCAATGCACTGGTTTGATTGCTCTTTACCCAAGTGAAACACAGCAGTGGACAGCAGAGGGTGCTGTCAGGCCTTGTCTGATCAAAGTCACATTATATTGATGTATGAACAGTTTTCATAAGATATATTGATGAAAAACAAATCTTTGACTAGGAATTTTTATTATGGGAACTGATTCCACCATTTTCAGACATTAGTTGTTTTCATGATTATATTTGAATCAAATACGTTGAGTGAATGGCATTTGAATGTAGTCCATAAACAATGTTGTCTGGTTCCTTCAGCAAAGTATTGTTGTATATGTTGTACCAGCTTATATAAAGATGCCTTACAAACTTGAACGACTTGTCTTGTAATCCTTGAGAAGATGCTGGTCATAATGAGTGGACCTACTGTGATCAACATCATATACAACCTACTGCTCCCAGCTGGTCACCAGTGTCTTCTGACTTTGATATTTGATTTGATTTATGTTGTAACGTCAGGTGACCAGAATTTAATGTTAGGGCCACTAAAGCCAACGTCAGTCAGAGCAAAATACAGACAACAGATGATGTTGCTTTTGTGTTGGTAAAGTTGTGATGTTAAGTAAAGAAAAATCAAAGTCTTCCGATTAAGCATCTCATGCCAACATTATTGTGTCATAGAATAACGATATTTAGTCAGAAAGAATGGAAAACAAAACCCAACTAGCCCATACCCATTGGTAGCTTTGTCACCTTCTACTATACCAATCCTCAATGCCTATGTGCAGTTTCACATAGACTGACCACATCAGTGAGTAGAAAAACGTGGGACAGACAGAATGACACAGACATTTTCCGTGATTATGTACAGCATACCACACCATGATTTAGTCCTACCAAAAATTAGGAGAAAAAATAAAATAAACATTTGGCCACAGGGGGTGCCACAGCGATTGGTCGCATTTCAGCCATTTTTAAAGATTTTTCTGTTGTTATAGTGCCACCCAGTTGCCAATTAAAGTTAAATTTCTCCAGTCACCTTGAGGTGTCCTGTTCTACATATCTAACAAGTTTAGTAAAAATCGATATGGCGGTTAGGCCTAGATAAGAAATTAGCTCTCTAGCACCCCCATTTTGTTTGATCAGGTCAATAATGGAGGGGTGCCCTCAGGTTATGTGTGGTCATATGCCTACAAAGTTGCATGGTGGTCGGTCAAACCCTTGAGATGTTCTACACCTTTATGTGATGAGCCACGCCCTGCGCAATATTCATTGCCTTACAGAAGCTCAGTTTTAGTCAAGCCCCAACCTCCGGTGGAGACGAGTGAGACCAATGCGGAAGTGCCAAAAACTGCAGTTCACCGACTGTCCACTTGAGGCTGGCTCCGGAAGTGAGCGAATTCCCATAGACCCCCATGTTAAAATGCCCAACTTTAGAGCAGAAATAAACATGTTTACAGCCTGGTACAAAAAATGGTTTTGGTCTCTATAGTTAACTTCCCCTTTCATGACAACTCTGAGGGGGGTGAATTTTTTTCTAACTCTTCCGTTTAAATGTTATTAAGGTTTGAAATTGCGCATAATTAAGGGCGTGGTCACTTTGAGTGACAGGTCGCACCATCACGGGTGGCTAACTAGCATGCTAACTAGCCGCTGGCTCTGCTGTGCGGAGCTGAGCTCAGACTCGCCGTCTGCTCGGCGTCATCTCACCCAGTTCGTGTCCATGTTCAAGGCATTGAACCTGTCCTCTCAGCCGTGTCTGTGCCTTCTGGATATTTTTCAGGCATATATTGGAGTAATGTGACTTGCTGTTCGATTAATTATACCAACAGACCGTCCAAGAAGTCCGTGCTCCATGTTTTTCGGTAAGTGAAATTCGGAAATTCTAGTATTATTTTAATTATGTTTATGTGTTAGCAGTAATTAGCGGGTGTCGGTGTCTGCGGTCACTACGGTCACCACCTAGCTGTCAGCTTATTATTATATTATTAAGCCTTTATTTTTAATACATGTAAAATAACGTTGATACCGGAGGTCTCATTTTCAAGTGCGACCTGTATCACAGCAGCAACATCCACATCAAGTTACAGAGCCACATACAATACGATACAACACAAGCTTAGCTTGATAACTAGCTAACCAGCCAGCTAAACATTTAGCCTTCGAGCAAGACGCCAGTATCGAAGTCAGAGCCTGACAGAGAAGTGTTAGGATTTAACGTTAGGCATTTAGGGAGAGAATATTTTGAAACAATAGGCTGTGTGAGGTTTGAAAATAAAGGTCCACCACATTAGTTAGCTAACGTGATGCAACTTTAACGTTGTCATATGAGCAGTGTAACGGTAACGTAACATTAAGGCTATACTTGTGTATGTAAATTAAAAAGTGGCGAACTGTGTGAAATTACAATAAGGTGTGTAACGTAATTTTAAAAAGCTAATGTGACATTTGACTGTCACATAAAATATTATTAAGATCAGTGTATGATACAGGCCTGTAGCTACACAACAATAGATAATGCACAGACAGAATATGAGGACTGTGATGGTCACCACCTTTTTGTTTTGCTTAAATAAATTGATTATGATCTGTTGAACACTGAAGTAATTAAATTGTATTGTTTGCATGTAAAAGTGTCTGCAAAGTAGGTAGCTAACACATATATTACTTTGAATATCTATTTGTCTGTGTAAAGTTTTCCTCTAGGTGACCCAGACAGACTGGACCAGTGGACACTCAACACCAGAAGACAGAACTGGACTCCAAACAAGACTTCCCGACTGTGCAGTGAACACTTTGAGTTGTCACTTCAGCACTGACTCCAGGATAAAGACACCTTTTTCATACAGTACCTCACTAAAGTTATTAGTTTGAAATGATGAATTATTGTCCATAATACAATTAAATGCATGACATATATTACTAATTGTCATACATTACTAAGTTCTCGATTAGGGCACAGCTTGCTCCGTACTATTACTGATAAGGTGAAATGACACACTGACACACCAGTGCAGTTTAATCTTCCCCTGATGCAAAAGGCCAAATGAAGATTTATCAATCAAGGAACATGACATGTATTTACCAACTTTAACATTTCAGTGCTTTTTATGCAAAGACCCTTTATCAGAGTGAGAATTACTACCTTCCCCCCCCCACACACAGTCTGTGAAGAACCAATGGAAAAAATATTCTCATAATGAGACAGCCGAACATAGCATGATTCCACAGTGGCAGTGAGCTTTGAGAACAGTTCAGTTTCCTTTTGATAGCAACAATGATGTTAATGTGGATGAATTGCATACTGTACATTCATACTCATGTTGTTTGATAGTACAGTTAAATTTAAAATCAAATTCAAATATAAAGTCAAATATCTACAGAATTTAAACACAAAACTATTTTATGAATGACAGCCACTTACTCAGCAATAAGATCATTTTGGTGGTGAGTGGGCTTTTAACCAAGACAGGCTGTAATCAGTGTTTTCTACCTGTGTTTTTAACTTGTCATCTTTCTCTCTTGTAGGACACTTGAGGAAAGTTACAACACCTCGACCAATGTGATATTTACTCCACAGTAAAGAGGTTGTTTAACAAGAAATTAAGATTTTGCAAATTATGACACTGGGTCCTAATTCATATGTTTTATAATTACTGTTACAAATCTTTTCATTTATTTCATGTGTACTTTTTGTAACCTTCATAGTGATGATTTCATGAATGCAAGCTTTGACTTAATATTGTTAAACTGTTTGTGTAATGGTTAGAATTTTTGTGATATAAAGTGGATCAGACAAAAATTACTTTAGAGTAAAAGCACATTTTTTTGAAAGCTGTCATTCATCAGTTTCCTGTGATGATTGGAAATGTAGTGGTGATTTAAACCATTAACAAAATGTAATCGTTATTAATGGCATCTTAATGTTTTCATTTATGTCTTAACATTTACCCAAGTTTGCATTTTATCTTAGCAGAATGTAAAAAAGAAATGAAAAGCTGATGTTATGTGCTGGTTTTGTTTGAAACATTCTTTAAGACAAATGAAGAAAATTCACTGAATAACGATTCTCCTTTTGTGAAAAACACGGAAATATCTGCACACTGAATAATTTTAAGTCCCATAGGAGGTATTATTTATTTGTGACATTGTGACATATGAGAAAGTTCTGTGGGTATTGCTTGGTATTGAGGCTCATATAGTGAGGCTAAAAAAACAACACATAATTGGCTGATTATCTTTCTGTTTGCCTCACTATAAAAATGTCACGATACCTTTGCCTGAGGAAGACCCTCTCAGAGTTGGCAACATAGTGAACAAGTGTCCTTGGGGGCTTCAAAACTATTGTGTCCAGCTAATTTTTTGTTTTTCATTTTGAGCCCTTTTATCCAGTCAAGTACACGGTTAAAATAATCAGGCCCACACAGCAATGGACTGCCTAATTTTTTGTCAGTGACAATGTTAAACATTAATGCTTTATGTTTTATCTGTAGTGTGATTTGTTTGCCCTTTCAATTGACAGTCAGATTTGCTTGTGAAATACAACATTCAGTCAGTAACAAAGACAAAAGGAGTGCAAATATAAATAGAATTTATTGAAATTTTAAACAAGTTGTAGATGAATATAAAAACTCAACATTGGCCATGACAGCCTGGGCTATGTTCAGGCCTAACAATGTGTCCTAAAGGCCAAATTCAAAAGCAGTGACACTGCCAACTGTAAGCAGTTCACTGTGTTTGGAGGTGGTCTTTACGACAATTAACTAATTTACTTAAAAACATATAATTTCTCCTCGGTGTGAGATGAATATGTCTGATGTGAGGGTGCTCAATTATGGCACCATTTAAACTATGAACACATGTAGCCATAACACTGTAAACACATTTACTGGCCTTATCAGTCTTTGCTGGATTGCCACCAGCCTCCCACCTGCACCTTTGGGCCAGTGAAGAAAATAGTATCTTAATGCCAGGATGCTGGAGGTGAAGCTGGTGCAGGTCCTCCTTCATCATGCTGACCAGCTTGATACTGCTGACCTTCCCCATGTCATTGCCGCCACAGCGGATGGTGAGGACACCTGGTGCTGCTCTTCCTCACAGGGAGTGTGGAAAGAAGGAGAGAAGGACTCTCCACTGCAGTCCACCCCAGCCAAACCAGCAGACAGGGACGCCCGGCATGCTGAGGGTGATTCCCAAGGTCTCTGCAGCTCTGTGGACACCACGCCGGACATAGCTGACACCAGTGCTCCACATTGCATATGAAAGTAAAATAAGTGCAATAAATAATTAGCATTATATATTTTTTTTAAAAAGTTGAAGCGTTTTTTTTTAAAGATAACAGCTGAATCATTGTTTCAAGGTTTGTTGTATAACGTTAATTTAAGCTAAACTCAACTTACCTCAAGTTTCGTGAGGGAGCTGCCACAGGGCTAGCCAAAGTAGCGTAGCTTCTTAGCCTCGTAGCTTCGTAGCCTAGCTTGTTAGCCTCAGCTAACTTAGCAGCGCCCAGCGAGGTGGGCGTGTTTAAGCAGCCAGGCTTCCTTCAGCCCGCCTCTTTGCCCATATTTGATTGTCCGGGAGTTGGGCGGAGTCACGCACTGCCAAGATGGCGACGTCCAGAGCGGAGTATTTTGAGCTTCAAATCCACTCTTCAGAAACGGACGTGTGACGTCACGGTGACTACGTCCATTATTTTATACAGTCTATGGTTTTAGTATGTTTTCCAACTTTTGCCAAGAGGGAACCTTGGATGTTGGTCCCTAGATTATGTTCACCGAGTTTCATACAGATCGGTCAAAAGTCCTAGGAAGAGATCGATTTGAAGTGTTTTTCAAAAAATTCAAAATGGTGGAAAATCTATATAACTGGAAGTCATGGGTTCTTGAGACAAATTTGTTCCTCATGAGGCGAGGCATCTCAGTCCAAAGTTTTATGTCTCTACGACATACAGGGCATGAAATATGCCCATTCAAAGTTTGCAATTTCAATTGGTTGCTATAGCGCCCCCCTTTGGCCAAGTGATGTAATATTGCTTCATTCGCATCCTCCCATGACCCTCTACCACTGTGCCAAATTTCACATGGATTGACCAAGTCAGTGAGGAGAAAACATGGTGCAGACACACCCACAGACAGAGTTTTCATCATTCTATAGTAAGATGTCTGCAAAATTTCATAATGTAAAGGGATAGTGCACCCAAAAATGAAAATTCAGCCATTATCTACTAGGGCTGTACCCAAATATTCAGATATTCGAATATTCGTTTGTATGGGTTGGTATTTGTTATGAAAATTTGGTACCTTTTTGATGTTGGTAAATGTAGGTTATCAATAAAAATCAAAACTTTCAAATTACATTGTTAAAAATGTGAAAATATAGTATAGCCTACTGAGCTTGTGCGCAAGGCACGCTTGAGCGCATCCGTCTGAGGCTGTGGATCAATGCCAAGTTTTACCTTTTTATCACTATTCCCTCTAAGTTGTAGCTGTTTTTATAGTATTTTTAATTTATATTGTTATCTTTTGAATTTAATGTGAATTATTGAACAGTTTTTGTCAACGTTTGTGTCCCCCGTTTTGTACAATAAATTATTGTTTAAAGTTTCAACAGTTTCTTTTGGAGTGCGTGACACAAGTGTGTTTTGAAAATGACCGCAGACTGTCACCTACTCAACTCATCAGTACCTTTGGATGCCATGACAGTAATAGCCAATAATTTCAAAATATCACTTACAGACCGATTTAAGACAGACAATCACTGCTGCCCGACCTGCAGGTCCATTTATGGGTCAACCTGCGCACTATTCAACTCAGTCTATAAGGCTGTACACAACAGTAAGGCTATAGACATTATATTCTGTTCAGGCCAGCAGAACCAGCAGCGCATCAGCTCTACAGTGCACGGCACTGCTGATTAAACATTTTATTGCAGCATAGAGTGTCTGCTAGCAACCAGTTACTTGCAGAGGCTTCCTACAACTTGTTTCAACAGTTCCAATTTAATCAGAAGACAAATTAAACAGGATGACTAGCCAATGTGAAAATCAAAAGAAAGCATAGAATAATGTACTGAAGGAGACTGTTGTGCCATCACATTTTTTTGTGGTTTGAGAGCAAAGATCCGGTCGCCGCTGTGCAAAACTCTGCAATACAATTAGGTCCGGAAAAATCCTGGAGTCCCTCCCCACCGTGAACGAATATTCAAATATTCAAAGGTCCAAATGTTAAAAAATGGTATTCAGGACAGCCCTGTTATCTACTCACCCATATGCCGAGGGAGGCTCTGATGAAGTTTTAGAGTCCTCACAACACTTAGGGAAATCCGAGGGAGAAGTGGGTAGCAGCACAAATGCACACCTAATAGCTGACGGCGACCCAGATTAAAATGTCCAAGAACACAGAATTGAAACCATAAAATAACTCTGTTTTTAGCCTCATTGTAGCCTGTAGCTCTAACTGCCTCTGTGTACACTGCGCTGACGTGTGTGTAATTAATTAATTATAAAAAGAAGTTTTGTCTTTTTTTTTTTCTTGGGTACTTGATGAGACCAAACACCACATGTTCTCATAATAATGTAAAGTCTTTAGAGATATGGTCCATGATAAATCTGCAAAAGTCCTTCCAGAATTTCTTGGTGTGAGAACAGTGCCAGAAAAGGTGTAAAACAGTTTAGGAATGTTCATCACATAATATTTCTGCATGTAGTGATTGGCAGGGTAATATTTATGAATAATTTCGAAGGACACCTCTTAACCTTGTTAACTCAGGGGAGAGCCTTGACTCTGGGACCGCTCTCTGCTTGTCCTGCTGAGAGCAACCTGTCTAACAGCACCAAACACCTCTGCCGTATCATTTCTCCTGTTTAAACAGGTTAGTTTGTGTATATAACCATGGATTTCATCATTATGAATCCTTGTGATGTTAAGTACATATGTTGACAGTATAAATTAACTTTTATGTGCTTCTAAAAGGCTGTATATTAGTAAAGTCAGTAGTCAAGCCCACAGTATTTTTGGCTGTTAGTATGTAGCCTAAATAAATAGTATGCATTGTTATGCAAAAGAACTCCCACTGCCACTTCAGACACCTGTAGATGGAACTGGATGAAGCTCCCATTAAATTACATGTGTTTCATTATACTGTTTTTTTATACTGTGGTTAGACATGGTTAGTATTTCACTTCTCAAGGTATTATCTAGTATACCTTCAAAGGAAAACTCTCAGATTAAATCTGGTAAGAAGTGGATTATATATGTGTTTACATGCACATAAAGGGTCATTGCTAATAAATTGCAGTCTTATGAAGGTTAATATTCCTGATGAAAATGTGACTAAACTGATGAAAGTCAAGTTGGATACTGCATGTTTTAGTTGGTAAATGTACAGTAAATTTACTTTTTTGCCAGTTTAAAACAGATACTGATGTTAAATTGAGTTTATTGTGTGAATAAATTCTGCAGAGAGCGACCAGTCTAACAACAACATCCTCCTCTGCCATATCATTGTGCCTGTTTAACAGGATGTTAATGTCTGGCTGATCGTCCTGCCATCCAGGACCTGGAACATCTCCTCCACCTCCTTGTATATGTGTGTGAAAATTGTGTGTTTTTTATTTTTATTTATGATTAAAATCAAAGTTAGTGGTGTAGTGAGAGGAAATGTCAAAAATAAGATTTACTGTTGATAGATTGGCAAATTAATGTTTGTTCTCTCTGCTCCATATTGACCCCTCCATTTTAATGGTTATTTGTCCCACATTCTGTTGTTTGACTTTCTGCTAAAATCTACTAAGTAGTTCTTTTAGCCCACTTGAGGTCATTTTAGGTTTTAATGTACTGTGTAAGATTATTTTGTTCAAAAACAATTACCATAAATGAATATTGTGGATTTTGGATCACAGCTTAAAACAATAAACAAAAGATTTCTTTTGGGCCTTGTGTGATTATATCCTGGAGAAGAGTCTGCTGCCCACCAAGTAAATTCATGCAGTGAAAATGGCCCTTATTTGTCAGTCCATCCTACAAACTGTCTCCGGTCCAGGTGCAAAATAAACTAATAATAAAGTTCCTGTGTGATTCATTAAAACATTCATATCTGGTCAGTTGCAGTGTTGGAATGATTGGGGGCTGATAATGTGGAAGCTGAAAACAATTGTCATTTACATATCCCGCCATTACATACTCTTGATATAGAGACCTGGCCCCGAGAGTATACAGCATGGAGAGGTGTAGTAATACAGCCAAGAAGAGTAACTTCTCTGAGTTGGAAATGTAAACACTGATGTCCAAGGTCTGATCAATCAACAGGCTCTATTTGTCAGCCTAAAAGTTTCATCAAAGGGTCTTCTGTGGTCCGTTTTGGGCTACTTTGATCTTTTTTGGGCTACTGTGGTCCGTTTTGGGCTACTTTTTCCTGTTTTGGGCTACTGTGGTCCGTTTTGGGCTACTTTGATCCGTTTTGGGCTACTTTGGTCTGTTTTGGGGCTACTGTGGATCTATTTTGGGCTACTTTGGTTCGTTTTGGGCTACTGTGGTCCCGTTTTGGGCTACTTTGGTCCGTTTTGAGGCTACTGTGGATCTATGCATAGATCTGCATAGATGCAAAAACTGCTGATCTAACCAAGTGTAATCTCATATTTAGATTAATAAAACTTGTTGGTCTTGTTTTAAGTATAAATGGATTATAGTGCTGTCTAGGAAAGATCATTTGACTTAATTCAAGTAAATATCACTTGCCTTGTCTTATTAAGCATCTTTGTCTTTATTTGAGTTATTTTTAACTAGATACAGGGGACAAGTCAGGAACATCCACTTCAGGTCTATAGAAACCTTATTTTAAGCACTAGTATGTCCAGACAAAAACATCTAATTTCAAGCATCAGCTCTGGTTAACATTTTCCCAGCTGGTAAAGGTGCATTCAAACAGTGAGGCTTAAATTGTTAACGGCGCTTTTAATGACTGTCACACACATGACTAGTCTCATTAAGCAAGGGATGTCTATGTACAAATGCATTTTTGGTTTTTGTATACAATTTTTAAAAAATGGCAAAAACAGTACTGAACAAAGAACAATATTTCTGCAGTTGTGATGCTTTTCAAATATCACACCAAACTTTTACAAACAATCCATGAAACAGTACACATGCAAACATGAACAGCTCCTACACACCAAGTATGGCTGAGTGATATAGACAAAGTCAAATATCACAACATCTTTGACTGTATGCCTCAATATTGATATTTATGTCATATCACCACATTAACCTAATTTCACAATACTGAAATATTGATACATTACCCAGACCTACTGGTAACACCAAGAGACCTTATCACAAGCTTAAGAGCTCAATTCCAGAACATCATGGAGGTTGTACTTGATTGGAACATACTGGTGGTCTTTAAGGTAACTGCATAATAAGCTGTAAATCAACTAATTTCTCAGCATCAACTACCTCTGTGGCTTGTGCAAGATTAGGGATGTCTACTTCATACGCAAGCAAATCTTTGCTGAATCCCAAAGTGTCATAGAGTTGAGATTCAAAGCAGTATAAATTACTGTTCACCAACCAGATATCTTTGATTAGCCCAAATACTGGTAGACGCTGGTCATTAACACCGCTGATTATCAATGACTTATGACTTGTATACTTGTTTCCATTCAGGATAAGCCATTTGAGTGACACAACAGTTTGCATATCACTATCAATACCAATGTAGTCTCTCAGTTTTGATAGGACATATTCTGTGTTCACCACTTCAAATGTTGGGCCTAGTTCCTTCTCATTTGAAAAAATTGGGTGTTGCCTTCCATTCACATTGTGAGAGCATTCAAACCTCTGATTGTGCTGAACTAATGTCTTACAAATGTTCTTAAAATTCAATTTTGAAGCCCAGCGTTTAAAAAACCTATGTTTAGCTTCAAACCTCATACACATGTGTCTGACCATAGGACCCAAAGCCATAATCTGTGAAGGAAGATGAAGCAAATAATGCTGTTTTGGTATAATATTGTTTTCTGGGAAAAGCTGCTTTAAATGACTTCAAATGCTGCTCGATCAGTTCTTTAAGATTTGTAACTGTTTGAAGGGAGATGACTGGTGCAAACAGGATCTGTGTTATCTCTACCAATTCAATGATAAACTGCACAAATAAACTATCTTTGATGTTATTGAGCAAAAATGGCAGTATTTTCAAAAGGTAAGCATTTGTCCTGAAGATTGTTTTAGTCTGTTGTCATTTGAGGTCAGTGTAGAAACAGAAATGGGACATGGTCTGTCTCGTAGATCAAAGAGGTGAGTAAGGGAAACAGCACATAGCTGAATTAAATGCATCCAGTTCTATCAGTCCACTAATAGTAAGTTGTTTTAGCACACATTTGATCTCCATAGGGGCGACCCCTTCAAGAATAATATGCATAATATCTTGTGGGGTCTGCTCAATAAGATTGAAGCCAGGAAAATCAACCAATGTACTTCTCCTGTTGATCCCATATGTTGTTTTTAAATTGTTCTTTACAAATTCAGTTTTGGCCTTCTCAATATCAAAACACTGTCTCAGATGTCTTTCCACTGTTCTTTTGTTGAAAAAATTCTCATCAAAGTTAGTCTGCATGTCATCTGCTGTACACTCACAATGCCTACATTTACAAAGAGCAAAACCTACACCCTCTTTAAAACCTGCAAATTCATGCTGAGCCAATGTATCCCCAAAGGGAAACCACAGCCCCATACATGGTCCTCTCACCAACCGCTGTTTGGATTTTAACACCCTGGTACAACACATCCAAATCTATTTTGATTCTATCTAAAATCATATCCACGCCACACTGAGACAGGTCCCTTGATTTTGCAATGGCTAGCAGTCTAATTGCAGACAGTTTTGATCTATGCTTAGGATCTATATTTCCTAAAGTGTAATAAACCATTAACAGTTTATTCATTGTTGCATGTGATCCAAGTGGATTGCATATTTCAATCGTCTGTATATAAAATCAAATGCAACGCAGCATGTCTGACAGAAAAAAGTGGGTGGTGCCTAATTTTATTTTTTTTATTTAACCTTTATTTAGCCAGGTTAGTCCCGTTGAGATTAAGAATCTCTTTTTCAAGGGAGACCTGGCCAAGACGGGCAGCAGCAGCAAAAACACAAAGTTGCAGACAGAGACACACAGGGAGACAAAGTACAATTCACAAGCACTAAAATTTGCATAAAGAAACTATCTATAAATCAAGACGAGAGTTTCTGGGAGTAATTTGTACAAACATCAAGCTAAAAACATCGACATCCCATAGAAACTGCTTCCAAATCCTTCATTTTAGATTTAAAAACATTTAACGACACAAGCTCCTTCAGTTTTAAATCATTCTGCAACAAATTCCAGGCTGAGGGTGCGGAATACCCAAAAGCCCTTTTCCCAATTTCAGTCCGAGCATTTGGGACAGAGAGCATAAAGAAGTCGTGAGAACGCAGTGAATACTGCCCGGTGTTTTTTTGCGTGATGAAAACACACAGGTAATATGGAAGCAGACCAAGAATTGCTTTATATATATAGGTGTACCAATGTAGGAGCCTACGGTTCGCCAGGGGGGGACATCCTACCCGAGAGTACAACTCACAGTGATGAGTCAGTGCTTTACAATTTGTAATGAACCTTAGGGACGCATGGTAGGCTGTATCAACCATATGGAGACATTGAGCAGAGGCTGCATGTACAAGAGATCACCATAGTCTAACACAGGTAAAAGTTGCAGCAACTAGATGCTTTTTTACATTAAAAGAAAAACACAACTTATTCCGAAAATAAAAACCCAGTTTTAGCCTCAGTTTTTTCACCAGGTTCAGCACATGAGGTTTAAAATCAAGGGAGTCATCGATCAAGATACCCAGGTACTTGTACGAGTTAACAACTTCCATCTCCTTCCCATCAACAGTGACCACCACAGGTACATTTTGTAACCTAGCTTTTGAGGTGGTAAACAGCATAAGCTTCGTTATATGCATTTAAAACAAGTTTCAGCTCATGCAGTTTATCCTGAACAACCACAAAAGCATTTTGCAAGTGCAACAGCCAGTGCAAGAGATGCTGCACAGCAGTATAAAACAGTGTCATCAGCATAGAAATGGAAAGTAGCATTTGACACATTTTGACCCAGATTATTCACATAAATAGTGAACAAGAGTGGACCTAATACAGAGCCTTGTGGCACACCTTTGTTGATCGATACAATATCTGAGCATAGACCATACCTAATGCACTGAGACCGATTACTAAGATAGTTTGAAAACCAAGAAACTGCTTCTTCTGAGAGACCTGAGTTCAGAAGTCTAAGTTTTAAACATCGTGGTCGACTGTGTCGAAAGCTTTGGACAAATCAAGAAAAAGTGCTGCACAATGTTGCTTCTTATCAAGACCTACAGAAATGTCATTTACCACCTTTAGTGCAGCCGTGATAGTGCTATGCTTTTTTCTAAAACCTGATTGATATGTTGATAAAATATCATTGGTGTATAAAAACTCCTTTAGCTGAGCACTCACAAGAGATTCAAGAATTTTAACCAGTACTGACAAATTAGATATTGGCCTGTAGTTATTTAAAATACTTGGGTCTCCCCCTTTCAATAAGGGGAGGACAAAGGCAGATTTCCATATTCTTGGTATTTCCTTAGTCAGCAAGGTCAGGTTAAAAAGATATGTAAGAGGCTCAGCTACAAAATCAGCTGCCAATTTCAAGAAATAAGGATCAATCAAATCAGGTCCTGAAGGTTTTCTTGGGTCTAGTTCCTTCAGAGCCCTACAAAACTGCCTGTGCAGAGAAAGGCACAAAGTTAAAAGACTGACCAACACAGCGATGCATCAGTACTGGGTTTCACAGACGCACTGCAAGCAGAGTCAAACAGGGAGCCAGCAGCAGCAAAATGCTCATTAAAAAACAGTTCAAAATTTCCATTTGGTCATGAATAGCAACAAAATCCTTCATAACAAAGTTGGGCACTGTTAGGGAATGATTGCTGACAGAAAAGGACTTTATAGCTTTCCAAATTTCCTTGGATCATTTAAATTTTTTGTGGTGACAGACAAATAATATTCTGATTTTGCTTTCTTGATAAAAGTGGAACATTTGTTTCTCAGTTGTCTGAAATAGTCCAGTCTGTAGCAGAACCTGTTGCCCTTGCCTCTGCCCATGCCACATTACGTGCATGAATAAATTCAGTCAGTTCAGGGGGAAACCAGGGGTTATCACGCCCCTTAACTCTGTATCTTCTAAAAGGTGCATGTCTATTTAAAATTTGTGTAAAACCATCATAAAAAAATGTCCATGCTGCCTCAACATCAGGGATTTGCTCTATTCTACTCCAATTAAAATTAAACAAATCATGAAAAAAACCCTGTTCATTCAAGTGTTTAAGATCCCTCTTCAAAATAACACGTGGCTTGGATTTAGGGATTTTTAGTGTTTCTAGTGGCAGCAACAACACAATGGTCACTTAAGTCATTGCAAAAAACACCAACAGCTGAAAATTTATGAGGAACATTAGTCAGGATCAAATCAATTATGAATGAAATTGATGATAAGAAATTCACCATCAGCAAATCATATAAAAACCCTTCTTTACACCTCTTAGGTATGCAGCTTATCATTGTGAATATCCGGGGATCAGAAAACAACTCCTCAAGGCTCTTGAATAACGGAACATAATAAAATGAGCTAGTTTTAATGCTAAGAGCTCTTGAATTTCCTCCCTTAATTCTACATGCAGTCCGTGATATGACCACCTCCTCAGGGTCAACAGGGTGAAAAAAATGCCGAATGCTACTGTCCTGTAGATGCGTAGATGAGACTTTCGTGAAGGGGTCTTTAAAATCATCAAACACTGCCAGGATTGCTGTTTGGAGCTTCTCCTTACTTCCAACATGGGTGTCAAAGGCATTTTTGATTTGGCCCCTCAAGTTGTCCAGAAGGGAGGCTTGATACTGTTGCACATCAGCAACAACACTGTTGACATTCCCCTAGAATAAAACAAGATATACTTGTATGAATGAAAAATGCATTATCCATTTGCTAATCCATCACATCTTAATTTGTTATAAAAACTTAGATCAGTACAAAAAAACTGTGTCTGGATAATTTTCAATTTAACTGCAACTACTGGATGTATCAAAGTAAATAAGTGCAAATGCACAGTATAACTTAAAAAAAGGCAGAATTGTTTGTGCAATACCTGAGATAAGTAACATCTCCGGATATTCAGAGAAAAATGCTGCAGCTGGGTCAGACTGTGGTCAAACACACCAAAGGATGCCTCTCCCTAACAAAAACATGGAGGGATACAATTTAATTTCATAGTTGAGGGCAATAAAATATAACAAAGTTAAGATTATGCATTACTTAGGAAAATAATGAGTTATCACCTCAAGGAACATTTATAGCAAAGAAAAAAAAGGAAATATGACGAAACGATTTTAGGCTATATTTTGGGGTAATTTGTTAGTACAACTGTATAATGTACATGAATCACACCAAGTTTTCTGGATTCTCAATGGGCATGGGTTCTAGATCGCTGTCCTGATGTTCGGTGTCCTCTGCTCGTATCTGGGCGCCTGTATGACCATGCTCTGGTAGGGTATCCCATCCATCCAGTCCCTCCTGCTGTGATGGTGCCGCCCGAGCGCCATCCGAGGTGACACAGCCGTGAAAAATGGGAATATCATAGTTTTCTTCGCCAAGCCTAGTTGAATCCGCATATGGGAAGGCTGAATGCCTTGGTGGGCGACCACTTGCCAAAAATGCTGTGTGCTTGCGTTTTAGGTGATAGAAAAATGAGTTGTATACTCTATAATCTGCTACACAGCCATCTACTCCACAGGTGACATGGAAATTAGGGCTTCGACCATGTCTTGAATTAATATGTCCAAGAAGCATTCTTAAAGTCAGAGCCACGAATACAAGGCATATAACACAACGCCAACTCATGATTAAATCTCACCAAGTTTGTCACTGGTTCAATATTTCGCAGGCTGATCATACACTTTCAGTAGATGCAGCAGATGCAGACGATGATTGCCGGTATGACTACGGCGAATTTGGCGCCTGAAAACTGGGTATGTGCTATATGCTACATTCAGGTGGTGCTCGTCAACCCGAATTTTCATGCATTAAAAGTATTGGACTGATGTAGTTAACATAATAACTGTGTGACAGACATCCTCTTGGTAATTGATCTGCTCTCACACATTACAGCTGCAAATATTACTGATGACATTTTACCCTCATTAACACGTGAAGACCTGAGGGATCTTCTACCAGGGCCAGAGAACTTCCTCAAACGGAAGCATATTTGGGAAGCAGTGCATCCAGAGGTCAGGATTCATAGTGAATTGATGAATGAATTAAAGAGTAAATATACATTATTATGAAGTTTGTCTAAAATACATGACTTCAAAGTGGATGCTAATTATACACATAGCATTTTTTTTTCTTAAATTCAAATTTCTAAATTATGACATTGATACTGTGGTGACATCTATCAGTCATCACTCATATGGAGGCATGTATGAGAGTTTCATCTGAATGTTTTTGTACACTTTCCCCAATAAATGACCCTTACAAAAAATCATATAGATTTTATTTTGGATTAGGGCTACACATTTAATTATATCCATTACTTCCAATTGAACTGCATTAATTTGTACAGAAACATTTTTCCCCTCAAGTGTCAGGCAGTGCAACCTGTAGTAAGCTAGCAAAATCACTGCATTGCCCAGTGATGTCCTGTAACATTGAAGAAATAAATACTGTGTTGTGTACTTTTTGTCTTTTTAAAATGTGTTTCAGCTGTGCCAAAACAAATTCTTAAGTAGCCAGAAGTAGTAATCAAAGCAAACAAGTGTGAAACTGACTCATGGTGCGTAAAGCGCATGCATCCTTCTAAACATCCCTTGACAATCCCACTAAGGGTCCTATTAAATTATCCTTGCTGGGTGTCTGTGAGTGACTGAGTGACCACAGTCTTCCATACATACCACACAGCAGCAGTACTGCGTGCACTGTGGGCAAAAAAATCACACACAAGTAGTTCAAACTAATACTGTCACAGCCCTGCATCCATAATCACAACCTCTTTTCATTAATAGCTGAGACCAAACAATGTTTTGTACATCATTTTAATAGCATTAACAACAACAATAATAATAATAATAATTCATACTGTCTAGACTTTTGGTCTGGTCATTTTGCTTTGATCAGTAGCACTCACTATGAAGAACTGTCTAAATTATGGAATCATTGATTTTTGGCAGGAGGGCTCAACTTCTCAAGTGGCCGTAAAACCTGCAGTGGACCAGACGAGCCTACCCCAGACGTCAACACCAAAACATGAGACTCCCAAAAAGATCATGAAGATGAGTAGCCCAGACTATGTTATTTACACAGATACAGAGTTGGACCAAGTTCGCAAGTACTATTCTGAGATGCAGCGTTGTGGCCAAGCACATGAGCACCATGTCCAAAGAGCTCAGGTGCCTTGGTCAGAACACCATGACAAGCATGATTTCAATCCTGAGGGCCAGTGACATGCAGGACAGGGGTGATGCAAAGTATCCCTCTCGTGAAGAAGTGTCTGCCATGGCCAAACGGTTGATGAGTACTATCCAATGCTGCAAGATAAGAAAGCACTAAAAAACCATGGGTAGGTTTTTCATCTTCACTGTCAAAAGTCATTGTCATTTCTTGACATTTACTTTGCATAAGCGCAACATTATTGTATGTAATTGATGTCTGTCTCTTTTGCACAATTAATTAAAGTTTGTTTATTGACGGTAAATATACACCACCAAAATTAACATTTTTCCCATATGCCAAAGGTTAGTAAAGTGAAAGAATTTACTAACTAAAGTTATTTTTTACTTTCCCAAAGCTATACTATGCATTGTTTGTTTAAAAATAATTGCCTTACATTTTAGTCAAAGTCTTAACTTGTAAGAGACAGTTCTGAAAAGATAAGATCAGATTTATTAAACTTTTATTTTAAAACTGGGCTGCTGCTGCTGAAGTTGGGAGGTAAAACTTGCAAACTACACAGGTACATGTTGTATGAATGTACAATGTAATATATAATATGATAATTAATTACACAAGAATAATTAATACATTTTACATGCATACAACATCTACCTGTGCAAGTTTTACCATGCAGCAGCATGTCCAGGGTTTTCCCAGCTGGTCATCATGAGCCTGTGAAGCTTCCATGTAGCTGAGTGCCATTTCGTCACACTTAACATACTGGGTACAATGTGCATTGTGTTCACTCCCTGAGCATTATCATGGTTGTAATTCTTTTCAAGAGCTAACAGAATTGCCAATTTTACATTACAGTCATGGAAAAAATTATTAGACCACCCTTGTTGTCTTCAATTTCTTGTTCATTCTAATATCTGGTACCACTAAACGTATAATACAATGAACACAACAAAAAATGCAGCTGGTCACATAATACTTTATGTCCTATTTGACATTCTTAAGCTTAATTGATTCCCAGGGTATATAAGAGGCCATTTCATGTCACAAGCAGCACTGCACATGCAAAGGCCTAGAGTGGTTTCCTGCTTACATTCAAGCCGTAGCACAACTCAGAAGTTGTCAGCTCTCACATAATGCCTAAAACAAAAGAATTATGTGAAGCCACAAAGGCAGCCATCTTGGCACTGCTGGAAATTGGCATGAGTGAGAGACAGGTAGCGAAAAAACTGAAGATCTCCAAGACAGCCGTTCATTACAACAAAAAAAAACAAGCTGAACATGGCACTACCAATTGCTACCTGGCCGTGGCAGGAAACGTCTTTCTACCCCACGAGATGACCGTGCATCCGTTCCTGTGTCAGGAATCGTCGTCAGACCAGGGACCTTAAAAATGAGTGGGCACTGTCGAGAAATGTGACTTGTTCGGCAAGGACAGTTCGAAACCGACTTGTTGAAGCTGGTTTGAAGTCACACAGAGCAAGCAAGAAGCCCTTCATCAATGAAAGGCAGAGGAAGGCCCGGTTACTCTTTGCTCGAGACCACAAGGATTGGACTGTTGATGATTGGGCTAAGGTTCTCTTCAGTGATGAATCCAATTTTGAATTGATGCCCACTCCAGCCAAACTTACTGGTTAGGAGGAAGCCTGGAGAAGCTTACAACCCAGACTGTCTTGCCCCTACAGTAAAAACATGGGGGTGGATCAGTCATGATCTGGGGTTATTTCAGTCTGAGTGGAACAGGGCAAATGCAATTGTGTGAAGGCCGAATGAACCAGGTCATGTACAGGACTACCCTTGAAAACAGTCTTCTTTCATCAGCTGGAAAACTCTTTCCTGCCTCGAATGACTGGATTTTCCAACAAGACAATGCCCCTTGCCACACGGCAAGGTCAGTTAAAGCCTGGATGGAGAACCACAACATTCGCACCATGCCTTGGCCTGCTCAATCACCAGATCTTAATCCAATTGAAAACCTGTGGAAAATCATCAAACTCAAAATGGAGAACCACAAGCCCAAAAACAAAGAAAATTTGTTTGAATTTGTCCAACAGGAATGGGCTGCTGTGACAGCAGAACAATGTCAGAAGCTGGTGGAGAGCATGCCAAGACGCATGGCTGCAGTCATCAAAAACAATGGTTATGCAATCAAGTATTAACTCTTTGTGTATCATGTGTTTAAAGCAAACAGAAAAGAAACATGGAATGCTTAAAAGTAGTGTTTTTGGCGGTACAATGCCATAGCTATTGATGTAAGAATTTAAGTAATTTTGGTTATTATCAAGAAAACCATGGAAAATGAATAGTTCTTAGTTCTTAAATTAAACTCTCATGAGCTATTTTTGTTGTTATCATTATAATTGTCCAAACAAATGTACCTTTAGTTGAGCCAGGCATTAAAATTAACAAGAAATTGAAGAAAACAAGGGTGGTCTAATAATTTTTTCCATGACTGTATATGGCACATCCAGGATACCAATGCTTGTTTCTGTTCCACTGTGTCACAGACATTAAACTGCTGCAGTTTTGCTGTTGAAACTTTGATTTTTCCCAAGATATTGATGCTCAAAGTTGGTTACAGAAAAAATCATGTTGAAGAAAAAACAGATTTTGGCATAGGATTGTGACACCTGGGATGGGAGTAAAATTGACTTGGATACAGTAACTTTAGTAACTGCTAAAAGCATCAATTGACTGACCTTTTCATTGGCAGGCTTTATTGATCATTTTGTTCCCTATATGCCAACCCCATGATTTGTTCATATCATCACATCAAGATTTTCATATTAGAGATTAAGGGTTACAAAGTCTCAGCCAGTCAATATCAGTAATTACGCATCTTTTCATTGCAATTTGAAAATGAGCTTACTGTACTGTAATTCCAAAGCCTTTTTTAAAACTCTTATTTGGTTTGTGATGGGTTTTTATTTGTTTTTATTCTATTTTTAAGCTTTTTAAGTGGTGCATCACAATCTTTCTTTCATATCTCATAAGTTGCAATGTCCACTTGATGCCACAGGAAGCAGTTTTCCGTCAACTGATCAAAAGACTGCAGAATGTCAAGTCAACCCAGCATGTGATGAGCCCATCAACTCCCAGGCCCGGCCCAGCTCTTCCTCCAAAGAAACGTAAACTAGCGTTCAAAACAAACGTCCAGGACACCGAGTATGATGCTGATTCAAGCGCATCAACTGAGATCACTGATCCCCCTGACGACACGCCCGCAGACCAGGACAGTGATGACAGCGCAGGTAAATTGGGAAGTTGTCTCTGCTAATGTGTTATGAACTGATGCTTATTGCACTCAACTGTAATTGTGTGCTCTCTTAAGAGGTAAACTTTCCCCTCTAACCTATGTATTATTCAACTACTTCTACCTAAATTTTGCTGTATAAATCCTTTCACACTGCTGTCGATGCATATAATCTCTGCTCTCAAGGAATCACTCTCCCTTAAGTGTGTTTTCACACACGCTCAATATTAGTTATGCATGTGCAATACCTGATTAAAACCTTTATATCATTTTAATAGCCAGGTAGCTCATTTGCTCCTTTTGGTTTGCCATCTTTTTTGCCTGATGAGCTCTTTTTCCTTACCTTTGAACTCCAGGTTCCCCATTTACAGATTTGAAAGTGTATGTGAAGTTGTTGCTTTTGCTTTTTTAGAAGGTCTTATTCAGTGTCTGCCAGTTAGTGGCAGCAGCGCCAGGATTTGTGAATTTCATGTAGTGCTGGGCAATATGAACAAAATCAGATATAAAGATTGTTTGAAAGAATTCCTTGATATCAGTATTGTGACAGTGTTGTATGGATAACCATTGAAGCTTTCATGAGATCTTTACACATTTTTGATAAATAGTACTCTTCAAACTACACCTTTTTACACTTTTATTCAAATACAAATAATTATGCTGTCTTAACAGATACAGATTAAATACATTTACAAATTGTGGTCTCTATGCACATATCTAGTCTCTGCTTTGGTGTGAATGATCTCAGAGGGAAGCTGACAGTAAAAGTTTAAATGCTTTTGTTGTTGATTCAGTGCCAGCCCATGACCCCAGGAAAATGCAAGCCCGACACTACAAAACGCTTACAGAGTTGTGGAAGAAACCTAGACCAAACCAGGATGATGTGGCTCATCTCTTGGATCTTGAGTTTGAGTCTAGAAGAGCCTTCATAGACTCATGTTTACTCAAAGAAGAGGATAGGACTGGAAAGATCATAGATGCGTATCCCTGCTTCAGAGACCACAAGCATGTGAGTTACTTAATTCTTTACAATCCTTTGATAATTAGTCATCTACTAAGATGCCACCAATGGTGATAAAAACAATTTTAAGGCCACATTTGCTACAGGAACCCATTTCAGAAGGGTAGAGTAGGCATTCTTGTAGAGCAGGGGGTTTTCAGAGTGGGAAGCGGGCCTCCCCTGGGGGCCACCAAACAGGTGAGGAGGGGCTCAAAGACTTAAGTTGAAAACAATGTTCATGAAGGATTTCTAACAGATTTTTTCACTACACATCAAAAACAAAACCATTCTCAAGGATTGCCAAAGTATCTCTAAATTAGTTAAGGTAGTTCTGGAGAGTTATACAGTCATGTAGCTGCTAAATGATCCTATAGACTTACACGAACTCAATTAAGCTAAAACAGGGCACCTTTTTATAACCTTCATCCGATGGGAGGCCCTCAGTCTGACACTTTGAAACATTGTTATAGAGTAATGCTATGGTTGCGATAGGGATTAAAAAGTTACTATCACACTGAAGAGCGGAGGAAATATCTGTACTAACACTACTAAAACACTACTAAAATTACTAACACTAAAATTACTAACACTGTAGTAGGTGTTCACAGCTGATACATAGTGGTTGCTCAGATTGTTAGCTATTTTGAGAATTCAAATAGTATAGAGGGATGGGACAAGACATCTCTGTCTAATGGTAGCCATGCCTATGCTCAGTTTTTTTGTCCTAAACCCTTGGATAAGCAACACAATATTTAAAATCTTAAGATTATGAAAAGACTGGCCATATTACACTGACAGAGTTTTGTGGACGTTATGTTCACCTGATTCTGATATACATAGCTTTTTCCTGCCTGCTAGTCCAAATGTTGGTCAGAATAGGGATCTGAAATTGCTTGCGATTTTCTCTCTAAGAAATGTTCTGTTTATTTTTACACTCAGATCATGGATGAACTGGGCCGAATTTTAGAGGCAGACAACAAGAACTTCACTGACCAGGTCAAAGCCAGATGGGAAAGCTTTTGCCAAAACGCGCTGTTCTTTGGAGTGTGGAACAAGTCACTGAAGCCACCAAGGGGTCTTGATAAATGTAAGCATAATATAGTATAGGGTCATTCCATATAAAATCAACTAATTGGGGAAAAAATATCCCACCTAAATATATCCATGTTTTCCAGCTGGACAGTTCCTTGCTCTGTTGAAGGCACTTCCTTCAATGTTTCCTTCCCCAACTGCTCCACCCAAAAAGCTTGGATCAGCAAGTGAGGCGCTGTTTCATATTCTTGAGGTGAGTTAGTTAGTTATCAGTTCAACTGAAACTAAACTTGATATGCCTGAGGTTTAATTTTGAACTATTTTTTGTATCTTCTTTGTTGCTCTCAGCCATCTGAGGACCCCAACGTTTCTCCAGAGACCCATCACCAGTCCGGTCCTCCTGGTAGAATCTACCAACCTCCTCCTGGCTGTTGGCACAGTGCCACTGACCACCTTGCCTAAAGAAATGATCCATGAGGCTCCTCTCATCCTGATGGGAAGTTACTACACCTTCCACCTTACCTCCAAGTGTGTTTCTACTTTGCTGTCCATCATCCAGACAGAGGTACTTGAAGGACAGTATTCATGAGCGTGACCTCACTCATTCTTACAAAAGGCAATAGCTGAATGGGAAGAATTTAACAAGAAGTAGAGCCAGAAATGCACAGGTTTGTCCACTGATAGTTTTCACAGTCACCAAATGTGATTGCTGCTCAGTCTCTGAGAAATATGTTGATGACTGAAGTCTATTGTTGTTTTAATATTTTTGTTAACAGGGTATCGAATGTGTGATGGCATGATGTCAGTAAAATTTTTGAAAAGATACATGTAATCACTTTTGAATCTTTTTTGAATCAGTGTGACAAGTGTGGTTTGCTTTTCCAAAAGGTCACAGTACACTGTTCATTTTGGTTAAAGCTGTTAAGCTGTTAAAGCTGTTAAAGCTTAAAGATTAAAGATTCAGAGTTTCCTGTTAGGTAAATGATTCTGGCTGTATATTAACCTGTTTTCATGTTAATAAAACCATGGTTTTTTTTGAAGCGTTGTCATATTTACTTATTATAAGAACAGGTGATCTAATTTAGGTCCCTAAAAAACAAGAATTTCATAATTCTAATTTTTAGTAATTTGATAGTAAAAAAGTACTAGTTTTGAGTGATAAAAGGTTTAATTTGCATTAACTAGGCTTAAATAAATTGCTTAAAATTAGTGTTTTTGATCTTATTTCAAGATTTTATGGGCTATAATGACAGTCACACAGCTTTACTGGTTTTAAGACATCTTACCAAGCGAAATTTGCTTACTGCACTGGCAGCCAAATTTGCTTCTTTTAAGTGCAAATGTGCTTAAATCTAGGGTGTTTGGCCTTAAATTTGACAGGCCATTTTTGCAGTGTGTTGGGCTACTCTGGTCCGTTTTTGGCTACTTTTTCCCGTTTTGGGCTACTGTGGTCCGTTTGGGCTACTTTTCCTGTTTTGGGCTACTGTGGTCCGTTTTGGGTTACTTTGATCCGTTTTGGGCTACTTTGGTCTGTTTTGGGGCTACTGTGGATCTATTTTGGGCTACTGTGGTCCCGTTTTGGGCTACTTTGGTCCGTTTTGAGGCTACTGTGGATCTCTGTTGGGCTACTCTGATCCGTTTTTGGCTACTTTTTCCCGTTTTGGGCTACTGTGGTCCGTTTTGGGCTACTTTTTGCTGTTTTGGGCTACTGTGGTCCGTTTTGGGTTACTTTGATCCGTTTTGGGCTACTTTGGTCTGTTTTGGGGCTACTGTGGATCTATTTTGGGCTACTGTGGTCCCGTTTTGGGCTACTTTGGTCCGTTTTGAGGCTACTGTGGATCTCTGTTGGGCTACTCTGATCCGTTTTTGGCTACTTTTTCCTGTTTTGGGCTACTGTGGTCCGTTTTGGGCTACTTTGGTCCGTTTTGGGCTACTGTGGTCCGTTTTGGGCTATTTTTCCTGTTTTGGGCTACTGTGGTCCGTTTTGGGCTACTTTGATCCGTTTTGGGCTACTCTGGTCAGTTTTGGGGCTACTGTGGATCTATTTTGGGCTACTTTGGTTCATTTTGGGCTACTGTGGATCTGTTTTGGGCTACTCTGGTCCGTTTTTGGCTACTTTTTCCCGTTTTGGGCTACTGTGGTCCGTTTTGGGCTACTTTGGTCCGTTTTGGGCTACTTTTTTTCCCGTTTTGGGCTACTGTGGTCCGTTTTGGGCTACTTTTTCCTGTTTTGGGCTACTTTGGTCCGTTTTGGGCTACTTTGATCCGTTTTGGGCTACTCTGGTCAGTTTTGGGCTACTGTGGATCTATTTTGGGCTACTTTGGTTCATTTTGGGCTACTGTGGATCTATTTTGGGCTACTCTGGTCCGTTTTGGGGCTACTTTTTCCCGTTCTGGGCTACTGTGGTCCGTTTTGGGCTACTTTGGTCCGTTTTGGGCTACTTTGATCTGTTTTGGGCTACTGCGGTCCGTTTTGGGCTACTTTGATCCGTTTTGGGGCGACTGTGGATCTATTTTGGGCTACTGTGGTCCGTTTTTGGCTACTTTTTCCCGTTTTGGGCTACTGTGGTCCGTTTTGGGCTGCTGTGGTCCCGTTTTGGGCTACTTTGGTCCGTTTTGAGGCTACTGTGGATCTATGTTGGGCTACTCTGGTCCGTTTTTGGCTACTTTTTCCCGTTTTGGGCTACTGTGGTCTGTTTTGGGCTACTTTGGTCCGTTTTGGGCTACTTTGGTCTGTTTTGGGGCTACTGTGGATCTATTTTGGGCTACTTTGGTTCGTTTTGGGCTACTGTGGTCCCGTTTTGGGCTACTTTGGTCCGTTTTGGGGCTACTTTTTTCCTGTTTTGGGTTACTGTGGTCCGTTTTGGGCTACTTTGATCTGTTTTGGGCTACTGCGGTCCGTTTTGGGCTACTTTTTCCTGTTTTGGGCTACTTTGATCCGTTTTGGGCTACTTTTCGTGTTTTGGGCTACTGTGGTCCGTTTTGGGCTACTTTGATCCGTTTTGGGCTACTGTGGTCCCGTTTTGGGCTACTTTGGTCTGTTTTGGGGCTACTGTGGATCTGTTTTGGGCTACTGTGGTCCGTTTTGGGCTACTTTTTCCTGTTTTGGGCTACTGCGGTCCGTTTTGGGCTACTTTGATCTGTTTTGGGCTACTGCGGTCCGTTTTGGGCTACTTTTTCCTGTTTTGGGCTACTTTGATCCGTTTTGGGCTACTTTGGTTCGTTTTGGGCTACTGTGGTCCCGTTTTGGGCTACTTTGGTCCGTTTTGAGGCTACTTTTTTCTGTTTTGGGCTACTGTGGTCCCGTTTTGGGCTACTTTGGTCGGTTTTGGGGCTACTTTTTCCTGTTTTGGGCTACTGTGGTCTGTTTTGGGCTACTTTGATCTGTTTTGGGCTACTGCGGTCCGTTTTGGGCTACTTTGATCTGTTTTGGGCTACTGCGGTCCGTTTTGGGCTACTTTTTCCTGTTTTGGGCTACTTTGATCCGTTTTGGGCTACTTTGGTCCCGTTTTGGGCTACTTTGGTCCGTTTTGAGGCTACTTTTTCCTGTTTTGGGCTACTGTGGTCCGTTTTGGGCTACTTTGATCTGTTTTGGGCTACTGCGGTCCGTTTTGGGCTACTTTGATCCGTTTTGGGCTACTTTGGTTCGTTTTGGGCTACTGTGGTCCCGTTTTGGGCTACTTTGGTTCGTTTTGAGGCTACTTTTTCCTGTTTTGGGCTACTGTGGTCCGTTTTGGGCTACTTTGATCTGTTTTGGGCTACTTTGATCCGTTTTGGGCTACTTTGATCTGTTTTGGGCTACTGCGGTCCGTTTTGGGCTACTTTTTCCTGTTTTGGGCTACTTTGATCCGTTTTGGGCTACTTTGGTTCGTTTTGGGCTACTGTGGTCCCGTTTTGGGCTACTTTGGTCCGTTTTGAGGCTACTTTTTCCTGTTTTGGGCTACTGTGGTCCGTTTTGGGCTACTTTTTCCTGTTTTGGGCTACTTTGATCCGTTTTGGGCTACTTTGGTCTGTTTTGGGGCTACTGTGGATCTGTTTTGGGCTACTGTGGTCCGTTTTGGGCTACTTTTTCCTGTTTTGGGCTACTTTGGTCCGTTTTGGGCTACTTTGGTTCGTTTTGGGCTACTGTGGTCCCGTTTTGGGCTACTTTGGTCCGTTTTGGGGCTACTTTTTCCTGTTTTGGGCTACTGTGGTCCGTTTTGGGCTACTTTTTCCTGTTTTGGGCTACTTTGATCTGTTTTGGGGCTGCTGTGGATCTAATTTGGGCTACTTTGGTTCGTTTTGTGCTACTGTGGTACCGTTTTGGTCTACTTTGGTCCGTTTTGGGGCTACTGTGGATCTATTTTGGGCTACTCTGGTCCGTTTTTGGCTACTTTTTCCCAGTTTGGGCTACTTTGGTCCCGTTTTGGGCTACTTTGGTCCGTTTTGGGCTACTTTTTCCCGTTTTGCGATACTTTTTCCTGTTTTGGGCTATTGTGGTCCGTTTTGGGCTACTTTGATCCGTTTTGGGCTATTCTGGTCCGTTTTGGGGCTACTGTGGATCTATTTTGGGCTACTTTGGTTCGTTTTGGCCTACTATGGTCCCGTTTTGGGCGACTTTGGTCCGTTTTGGGCGACTGTGGATCTAGTTTTTGGGCTACTCTGGTCCGTTTTTGGCTACTTTTTCCCATTCTGGGCTACTGTGGTCCGTTTTGGGCTACTTTGGTCCGTTTTGGGCTACTGTGGTCTGTTTTGGGCTACTTTGATCCGTTTTGGGCTACTGCGGTCCGTTTTGGGCTACTGTGGTCCATTTTGGGCTACTTTTTCCTGTATTGGGCGACTGTGGTCCGTCTTGGGCTACTCTGATCCGTTTTGGGCTACTCTGGTCCGTTTTGGGCTACCTTTCTCAGTTTTGGGCTACTGTGGTCCGTATTGGGCTACTTTTTTCCGTTTTGGGCTACTTTGGTCCGTTTTGGGGCTACTGTGGATCTATTTTGGGCTACTCTGGTCCGTTTTTGGCTACTTTTTCCCGTTTTGGGCTACTCTGGTTTGTTTTGGGCTACTTTGGCCCGTTTTTGGCTACTTTTTCCCGTGTTGCGCTACTGTGGTCCGTTTTGGGCTACTTTTTCCTGTGTTGGGCTACTGTGGTCCGTTTTGGGCTACTTTGATCTGTTTTGGGCTATTACGGTCCGTTTTTGGCTACTTTTTCCCATTTTGGGCTACTGTGGTCCGTTTTGGGCTACTTTGTTCCGTTTTGGGCTACTTTTTCCCGTATTGCGCTACTTTTTCCTGTATTGGGCTACTTTGGTCCGTTTTGGGCTACTTTGATCTGTTTTGGGGCTACTTTGGATCTATTCTGGGCTACTTTGGTTCGTTTTGGGCTACTGTGGTCCTGTTTTGGGCTACTTTGGTCCCGTTTTGGGCTACTTTGGTTCGTTTTGGGCTACTGTGATCCCGTTTTGGGCTACTCTGGTCCGTTTTTGGATACTTTTTCCCGTTTTGGGCTACTGTGGTCCGTTTTGGGCTACTGCGGTCCGCTTTGGGCTACTCTGGTCTGTTTTGGGGCTACTTTGGATCTATTTTGGGCTACTTTGGTTCGTTTTGGGCTACTGTGGTCCGTTTTGGGCTACTTTTTCCTGTATTGCGCTACTGTGGTCGGTTTTTGGCTACTGTTTCCCGTTTTGGGCTACTGTGGTCCGTATTGGGCTACTTTTTCCTGTATTGGGGTACTGTGGTCCGTTTTGGGCTACTTTGATCCGTTTCGGGCTACTCTGGTCCGCTTTGGGCTCTCTTTCCCAGTTTTGGACTACTGTGGTCCGTTTTGGGCTACTTTTTTTTTCCCGTTTTGGGCTACTTTGGTCCGTTTTGGGCTACTTTTTCCTGTATTGGTCTACTGTGGTCCGTTTTGGGCTACTTTTTTTTTCCCGTTTTGGGCTACTTTGGTCCGTTTTGGGCTACTTTTTCCTGTATTGGTCTACTGTGGTCCGTTTTGGGCTACTTTTTCCCGTTTTGGGCTACTGTGGTCCGTTTTGAGCTACTTTTTTCTGTATTGGGCTACTGTGGTCCGTTTTGGGCGACTGTTGATCTATTTTGGGTGACTCTGGTCCGTTTTGGGCTATCTTTCCCAGTTTTGGGCTACTGTGGTCCGTTTTGGGTTACTTTATCCCGTTTTGGGCTACTGTGGTCCGTTTTGGACTACTTTTTCCTGTTTTGGGCTATTATTTCCCGTTTTGGCCTACTTTGATCCGTTTTGGGCTACTGTGGTCCATTTTGGGCTACTGTAACAAGTTTTCAAGCCAGAAACAAGTTTTCAAGCCAGAAACGTGTGATTTGGGGAATTCTACACTACCAGAGCAGTTTCATGTAGTTGGCATCAGTAATTGGTCGGAAAACAGCAAAATGTCACTTTTGAGCTTTTCAGCCCGACAGAAGCATTTTGAGAGCATGTTGTCATTTAGGCTGTTGCTTTCCAACAGAAGCACTCAGAAACAAGTTTTCAAGCCAGAGACGTGGGATTTGGGGAATTCTACACTACCAGAGCAGTTTCATGTAGTTGGCATCAGTAGTTGGTCGGAAAACAGCAAAATGTCACTTTTGAGCTTTTCGGCCCGAGAGAAGCATTTTGAGAGCATGTTGTCATTTAGGCTGTTACTTTCCAACAGAAGCACTCAGAAACAAGTTTTCAAGCCAGAGACGTGTGATTTGGGGAATTCTACACTAGCAGAGCAGTTTCATGTAGTTGGCATCAGTAATTGGTCCGAAAACAGCAAAATGTCACTTTTGAGCTTTTCGGCCCGAGAGAAGCATTTTGAGAGCATGTTGTCATTTAGGCTGTTACTTTCCAACAGAAGCACTCAGAAACAAGTTTTCAAGCCAGAAACGTGTGATTTGGGGAATTCTACACTAGCAGAGCAGTTTCATGTAGTTGGCATCAGTAATTGGTCCGAAAACAGCAGAATGTCACTTTTGAGCTTTTCGGCCCGAGAGAAGCATTTTGAGAGCATGTTGTCATTTAGGCTGTTACTTTCCAACAGAAGCACTCAGAAACAAGTTTTCAAGCCAGAAACAAGTTTTCAAGCCAGAAACGTGTGATTTGGGGAATTCTACACTAGCAGCAGTTTCATGTAGTTGGCATCAGTAATTGGTCCGAAAACAGCAGAATGTCACTTTTTGCTTTTCGGCCCGAGAGAAGCATTTTGAGAGCATGTTGTCATTTAGGCTGTTACTTTCCAACAGAAGCACTCAGAAACAAGTTTTCAAGCCAGAAACAAGTTTTCAAGCCAGAAACGTGTGATTTGGGGAATTCTACACTAGCAGAGCAGTTTCATGTAGTTGGCATTAGTAATTGGTCCGAAAACAGCAGAATGTCACTTTTGAGCTTTTCGGCCCGAGAGAAGCATTTGAGAGCATGTTGTCATTTAGGCTGTTACTTTCCAAAGAAGCACTCAGAAACAAGTTTTCAAGCCAGAAACGTGTGATTTGGGGAATTCTACAGTAGCAGAGCAGTTTCATGTAGTTGGCATCAGTAATTGGTCCGAAAACAGCAGAATGTCACTTTTGAGCTTTTCGGCCCGAGAGAAGCATTTTGAGCATGTTGTCATTTAGGCTGTTACTTTCCAACAGAAGCACTCAGAAACAAGTTTTCAAGCCAGAAACAAGTTTTCAAGCCAGAAACGTGTGATTTGGGGAATTCTACAGTAGCAGAGCAGTTTCATGTAGTTGGCATCAGTAATTGGTCCGAAAACAGCAGAATGTCACTTTTGAGCTTTTCGGCCCGAGAGAAGCATTTTGAGAGCATGTTGTCATTTAGGCTGTTACTTTCCAACAGAAGCACTCAGAAACAAGTTTTCAAGCCAAGAAACGTGTGATTTGGGGAATTCTACACTAGCAGAGCAGTTTCATGTAGTTGGCATCAGTAATTGGTCCGAAAACAGCAGAATGTCACTTTTGAGCTTTTCGGCCCGAGAGAAGCATTTTGAGAGCATGTTGTCATTTAGGCTGTTACTTTCCAACAGAAGCACTCAGAAACAAGTTTTCAAGCCAGAAACGTGTGATTTGGGGAATTCTACACTAGCAGAGCAGTTTCATGTAGTTGGCATCAGTAATTGGTCCGAAAACAGCAGAATGTCACTTTTGAGCTTTTCGGCCCGAGAGAAGCATTTTGAGAGCATGTTGTCATTTAGGCTGTTACTTTCCAACAGAAGCACTCAGAAACAAGTTTTCAAGCCAGAAACAAGTTTTCAAGCCAGAAACGTGTGATTTGGGGAATTCTACAGTAGCAGAGCAGTTTCATGTAGTTGGCATCAGTAATTGGTCCGAAAACAGCAGAATGTCACTTTTGAGCTTTTCGGCCCGAGAGAAGCATTTTGAGAGCATGTTGTCATTTAGGCTGTTACTTTCCAACAGAAGCACTCAGAAACAAGTTTTCAAGCCAGAAACAAGTTTTCAAGCCAGAAACGTGTGATTTGGGGAATTCTACACTAGCAGAGCAGTTTCATGTAGTTGGCATCAGTAATTGGTCCGAAAACAGCAGAATGTCACTTTTGAGCTTTTCGGCCCGAGAGAAGCATTTTGAGAGCATGTTGTCATTTAGGCTGTTACTTTTCAACAGAAGCACTCAGAAACAAGTTTTCAAGCCAGAAACGTGTGATTTGGGGAATTCTACACTAGCAGAGCAGTTTCATGTAGTTGGCATCAGTAATTGGTCCGAAAACAGCAGAATGTCACTTTTGAGCTTTTCGGCCCGAGAGAAGCATTTTGAGAGCATGTTGTCATTTAGGCTGTTACTTTCCAACAGAAGCACTCAGAAACAAGTTTTCAAGCCAGAAACAAGTTTTCAAGCCAGAAACGTGTGATTTGGGGAATTCTACACTAGCAGAGCAGTTTCATGTAGTTGGCATCAGTAATTGGTCCGAAAACAGCAGAATGTCACTTTTGAGCTTTTCGGCCCGAGAGAAGCATTTTGAGAGCATGTTGTCATTTAGGCTGTTACTTTCCAACAGAAGCACTCAGAAACAAGTTTTCAAGCCAGAAACGTGTGATTTGGGGAATTCTACACTAGCAGAGCAGTTTCATGTAGTTGGCATCAGTAATTGGTCCGAAAACAGCAGAATGTCACTTTTGAGCTTTTCGGCCCGAGAGAAGCATTTTGAGAGCATGTTGTCATTTAGGCTGTTACTTTCCAACAGAAGCACTCAGAAACAAGTTTTCAAGCCAGAACAAGTTTTCAAGCCAGATTTGTGTGATTTGGGGAATTCTACACTAGCAGAGCAGTTTCATGTAGTTGGCATCAGTAATTGGTCCGAAAACAGCAGAATGTCACTTTTGAGCTTTTCGGCCCGAGAGAAGCATTTTGAGAGCATGTTGTCATTTAGGCTGTTACTTTCCAACAGAAGCACTCAGAAACAAGTTTTCAAGCCAGAAACAAGTTTTCAAGCCAGAAACGTGTGATTTGGGGAATTCTACACTAGCAGAGCAGTTTCATGTAGTTGGCATCAGTAATTGGTCCGAAAACAGCAGAATGTCACTTTTGAGCTTTTCGGCCCGAGAGAAGCATTTTGAGAGCATGTTGTCATTTAGGCTGTTACTTTCCAACAGAAGCACTCAGAAACAAGTTTTCAAGCCAGAGACGTGTGATTTGGGGAATTCTACACTAGCAGAGCAGTTTCATGTAGTTGGCATCAGTAATTGGTCCGAAAACAGCAGAATGTCACTTTTGAGCTTTTCGGCCCGAGAGAAGCATTTTGAGAGCATGTTGTCATTTAGGCTGTTACTTTCCAACAGAAGCACTCAGAAACAAGTTTTCAAGCCAGAAACGTGTGATTTGGGGAATTCTACACTAGCAGAGCAGTTTCATGTAGTTGGCATCAGTAATTGGTCCGAAAACAGCAGAATGTCACTTTTGAGCTTTTCGGCCCGAGAGAAGCATTTTGAGAGCATGTTGTCATTTAGGCTGTTACTTTCCAACAGAAGCACTCAGAAACAAGTTTTCAAGCCAGAAACAAGTTTTCAAGCCAGAAACGTGTGATTTGGGGAATTCTACACTAGCAGAGCAGTTTCATGTAGTTGGCATCAGTAATTGGTCCGAAAACAGCAGAATGTCACTTTTGAGCTTTTCGGCCCGAGAGAAGCATTTTGAGAGCATGTTGTCATTTAGGCTGTTACTTTCCAACAGAAGCACTCAGAAACAAGTTTTCAAGCCAGAACAAGTTTTCAAGCCAGAGAGACGTGTGATTTGGGGAATTCTACACTAGCAGAGCAGTTTCATGTAGTTGGCATCAGTAATTGGTCCGAAAACAGCAGAATGTCACTTTTGAGCTTTTCGGCCCGAGAGAAGCATTTTGAGAGCATGTTGTCATTTAGGCTGTTACTTTCCAACAGAAGCACTCAGAAACAAGTTTTCAAGCCAGAAACGTGTGATTTGGGGAATTCTACACTAGCAGAGCAGTTTCATGTAGTTGGCATCAGTAATTGGTCCGAAAACAGCAGAATGTCACTTTTGAGCTTTTCGGCCCGAGAGAAGCATTTTGAGAGCATGTTGTCATTTAGGCTGTTACTTTCCAACAGAAGCACTCAGAAACAAGTTTTCAAGCCAGAAACAAGTTTTCAAGCCAGAAACGTGTGATTTGGGGAATTCTACACTAGCAGAGCAGTTTCATGTAGTTGGCATCAGTAATTGGTCCGAAAACAGCAGAATGTCACTTTTGAGCTTTTCGGCCCGAGAGAAGCATTTTGAGAGCATGTTGTCATTTAGGCTGTTACTTTCCAACAGAAGCACTCAGAAACAAGTTTTCAAGCCAGAAACGTGTGATTTGGGGAATTCTACACTAGCAGAGCAGTTTCATGTAGTTGGCATCAGTAATTGGTCCGAAAACAGCAGAATGTCACTTTTGAGCTTTTCGGCCCGAGAGAAGCATTTTGAGAGCATGTTGTCATTTAGGCTGTTACTTTCCAACAGAAGCACTCAGAAACAAGTTTTCAAGCCAGAGAAACGTGTGATTTGGGGAATTCTACACTAGCAGAGCAGTTTCATGTAGTTGGCATCAGTAATTGGTCCGAAAACAGCAGAATGTCACTTTTGAGCTTTTCGGCCCGAGAGAAGCATTTTGAGAGCATGTTGTCATTTAGGCTGTTACTTTCCAACAGAAGCACTCAGAAACAAGTTTTCAAGCCAGAAACGTGTGATTTGGGGAATTCTACACTAGCAGAGCAGTTTCATGTAGTTGGCATCAGTAATTGGTCCGAAAACAGCAGAATGTCACTTTTGAGCTTTTCGGCCCGAGAGAAGCATTTTGAGAGCATGTTGTCATTTAGGCTGTTACTTTCCAACAGAAGCACTCAGAAACAAGTTTTCAAGCCAGAAACAAGTTTTCAAGCCAGAAACGTGTGATTTGGGGAATTCTACACTAGCAGAGCAGTTTCATGTAGTTGGCATCAGTAATTGGTCCGAAAACAGCAGAATGTCACTTTTGAGCTTTTCGGCCCGAGAGAAGCATTTTGAGAGCATGTTGTCATTTAGGCTGTTACTTTCCAACAGAAGCACTCAGAAACAAGTTTTCAAGCCAGAAACAAGTTTTCAAGCCAGAGACGTGTGATTTGGGGAATTCTACACTAGCAGAGCAGTTTCATGTAGTTGGCATCAGTAATTGGTCCGAAAACAGCAGAATGTCACTTTTGAGCTTTTCGGCCCGAGAGAAGCATTTGAGAGCATGTTGTCATTTAGGCTGTTACTTTCCAACAGAAGCACTCAGAAACAAGTTTTCAAGCCAGAAACGTGTGATTTGGGGAATTCTACACTAGCAGAGCAGTTTCATGTAGTTGGCATCAGTAATTGGTCCGAAAACAGCAGAATGTCACTTTTGAGCTTTTCGGCCCGAGAGAAGCATTTTGAGAGCATGTTGTCATTTAGGCTGTTACTTTCCAACAGAAGCACTCAGAAACAAGTTTTCAAGCCAGAAACAAGTTTTCAAGCCAGAAACGTGTGATTTGGGGAATTCTACACTAGCAGAGCAGTTTCATGTAGTTGGCATCAGTAATTGGTCCGAAAACAGCAGAATGTCACTTTTGAGCTTTTCGGCCCGAGAGAAGCATTTTGAGAGCATGTTGTCATTTAGGCTGTTACTTTCCAACAGAAGCACTCAGAAACAAGTTTTCAAGCCAGAAACGTGTGATTTGGGGAATTCTACACTAGCAGAGCAGTTTCATGTAGTTGGCATCAGTAATTGGTCCGAAAACAGCAGAATGTCACTTTTGAGCTTTTCGGCCCGAGAGAAGCATTTTGAGAGCATGTTGTCATTTAGGCTGTTACTTTCCAACAGAAGCACTCAGAAACAAGTTTTCAAGCCAGAAACGTGTGATTTGGGGAATTCTACACTAGCAGAGCAGTTTCATGTAGTTGGCATCAGTAATTGGTCCGAAAACAGCAGAATGTCACTTTTGAGCTTTTCGGCCCGAGAGAAGCATTTTGAGAGCATGTTGTCATTTAGGCTGTTACTTTCCAACAGAAGCACTCAGAAACAAGTTTTCAAGCCAGAAACGTGTGATTTGGGGAATTCTACACTAGCAGAGCAGTTTCATGTAGTTGGCATCAGTAATTGGTCCGAAAACAGCAGAATGTCACTTTTGAGCTTTTCGGCCCGAGAGAAGCATTTTGAGAGCATGTTGTCATTTAGGCTGTTACTTTCCAACAGAAGCACTCAGAAACAAGTTTTCAAGCCAGAAACAAGTTTTCAAGCCAGATTTGTGTGATTTGGGGAATTCTACACTAGCAGAGCAGTTTCATGTAGTTGGCATCAGTAATTGGTCCGAAAACAGCAGAATGTCACTTTTGAGCTTTTCGGCCCGAGAGAAGCATTTTGAGAGCATGTTGTCATTTAGGCTGTTACTTTCCAACAGAAGCACTCAGAAACAAGTTTTCAAGCCAGAAACAAGTTTTCAAGCCAGATTTGTGTGATTTGGGGAATTCTACACTAGCAGAGCAGTTTCATGTAGTTGGCATCAGTAATTGGTCCGAAAACAGCAGAATGTCACTTTTGAGCTTTTCGGCCCGAGAGAAGCATTTTGAGAGCATGTTGTCATTTAGGCTGTTACTTTCCAACAGAAGCACTCAGAAACAAGTTTTCAAGCCAGAGACGTGTGATTTGGGGAATTCTACACTAGCAGAGCAGTTTCATGTAGTTGGCATCAGTAATTGGTCCGAAAACAGCAGAATGTCACTTTTGAGCTTTTCGGCCCGAGAGAAGCATTTTGAGAGCATGTTGTCATTTAGGCTGTTACTTTCCAACAGAAGCACTCAGAAACAAGTTTTCAAGCCAGAAACAAGTTTTCAAGCCAGAAACGTGTGATTTGGGGAATTCTACACTAGCAGAGCAGTTTCATGTAGTTGGCATCAGTAATTGGTCCGAAAACAGCAGAATGTCACTTTTGAGCTTTTCGGCCCGAGAGAAGCATTTTGAGAGCATGTTGTCATTTAGGCTGTTACTTTCCAACAGAAGCACTCAGAAACAAGTTTTCAAGCCAAGAAACGTGTGATTTGGGGAATTCTACACTAGCAGAGCAGTTTCATGTAGTTGGCATCAGTAATTGGTCCGAAAACAGCAGAATGTCACTTTTGAGCTTTTCGGCCCGAGAGAAGCATTTTGAGAGCATGTTGTCATTTAGGCTGTTACTTTCCAACAGAAGCACTCAGAAACAAGTTTTCAAGCCAGAAACGTGTGATTTGGGGAATTCTACACTAGCAGAGCAGTTTCATGTAGTTGGCATCAGTAATTGGTCCGAAAACAGCAGAATGTCACTTTTGAGCTTTTCGGCCCGAGAGAAGCATTTTGAGAGCATGTTGTCATTTAGGCTGTTACTTTCCAACAGAAGCACTCAGAAACAAGTTTTCAAGCCAGAAACAAGTTTTCAAGCCAGAAACGTGTGATTTGGGGAATTCTACACTAGCAGAGCAGTTTCATGTAGTTGGCATCAGTAATTGGTCCGAAAACAGCAGAATGTCACTTTTGAGCTTTTCGGCCCGAGAGAAGCATTTTGAGAGCATGTTGTCATTTAGGCTGTTACTTTCCAACAGAAGCACTCAGAAACAAGTTTTCAAGCCAGAAACAAGTTTTCAAGCCAGAAACGTGTGATTTGGGGAATTCTACACTAGCAGAGCAGTTTCATGTAGTTGGCATCAGTAATTGGTCCGAAAACAGCAGAATGTCACTTTTGAGCTTTTCGGCCCGAGAGAAGCATTTTGAGAGCATGTTGTCATTTAGGCTGTTACTTTCCAACAGAAGCACTCAGAAACAAGTTTTCAAGCCAGAAACAAGTTTTCAAGCCAGAAACGTGTGATTTGGGGAATTCTACACTAGCAGAGCAGTTTCATGTAGTTGGCATCAGTAATTGGTCCGAAAACAGCAGAATGTCACTTTTGAGCTTTTCGGCCCGAGAGAAGCATTTAAGAGCATGTTGTCATTTAGGCTGTTACTTTCAACAGAAGCACTCAGAAACAAGTTTTCAAGCCAGAAACGTGTGATTTGGGGAATTCTACACTAGCAGAGCAGTTTCATGTAGTTGGCATCAGTAATTGGTCCGAAAACAGCAGAATGTCACTTTTGAGCTTTTCGGCCCGAGAGAAGCATTTTGAGAGCATGTTGTCATTTAGGCTGTTACTTTCCAACAGAAGCACTCAGAAACAAGTTTTCAAGCCAGAAACAAGTTTTCAAGCCAGAAACGTGTGATTTGGGGAATTCTACACTAGCAGAGCAGTTTCATGTAGTTGGCATAGTAATTGGTCCGAAAACAGCAGAATGTCACTTTTGAGCTTTTCGGCCCGAGAGAAGCATTTTGAGAGCATGTTGTCATTTAGGCTGTTACTTTCCAACAGAAGCACTCAGAAACAAGTTTTCAAGCCAGACGTGTGATTTGGGGAATTCTACACTAGCAGAGCAGTTTCATGTAGTTGGCATCAGTAATTGGTCCGAAAACAGCAGAATGTCACTTTTGAGCTTTTCGGCCCGAGAGAAGCATTTTGAGAGCATGTTGTCATTTAGGCTGTTACTTTCCAACAGAAGCACTCAGAAACAAGTTTTCAAGCCAGAGACGTGTGATTTGGGGAATTCTACACTAGCAGAGCAGTTTCATGTAGTTGGCATCAGTAATTGGTCCGAAAACAGCAGAATGTCACTTTTGAGCTTTTCGGCCCGAGAGAAGCATTTTGAGAGCATGTTGTCATTTAGGCTGTTACTTTCCAACAGAAGCACTCAGAAACAAGTTTTCAAGCCAGAAACAAGTTTTCAAGCCAGAAACGTGTGATTTGGGGAATTCTACACTAGCAGAGCAGTTTCATGTAGTTGGCATCAGTAATTGGTCCGAAAACAGCAGAATGTCACTTTTGAGCTTTTCGGCCCGAGAGAAGCATTTTGAGAGCATGTTGTCATTTAGGCTGTTACTTTCCAACAGAAGCACTCAGAAACAAGTTTTCAAGCCAAGAACGTGTGTGATTTGGGGAATTCTACACTAGCAGAGCAGTTTCATGTAGTTGGCATCAGTAATTGGTCCGAAAACAGCAGAATGTCACTTTTGAGCTTTTCGGCCCGAGAGAAGCATTTTGAGAGCATGTTGTCATTTAGGCTGTTACTTTCCAACAGAAGCACTCAGAAACAAGTTTTCAAGCCAGAAACGTGTGATTTGGGGAATTCTACACTAGCAGAGCAGTTTCATGTAGTTGGCATCAGTAATTGGTCAAACAGCAGAATGTCACTTTTGAGCTTTTCGGCCCGAGAGAAGCATTTTGAGAGCATGTTGTCATTTAGGCTGTTACTTTCCAACAGAAGCACTCAGAAACAAGTTTTCAAGCCAGAAACAAGTTTTCAAGCCAGAAACGTGTGATTTGGGGAATTCTACTAGCAGAGCAGTTTCATGTAGTTGGCATCAGTAATTGGTCCGAAAACAGCAGAATGTCACTTTTGAGCTTTTCGGCCCGAGAGAAGCATTTTGAGAGCATGTTGTCATTTAGGCTGTTACTTTCCAACAGAAGCACTCAGAAACAAGTTTTCAAGCCAGAAACAAGTTTTCAAGCCAGAAACGTGTGATTTGGGGAATTCTACACTAGCAGAGCAGTTTCATGTAGTTGGCATCAGTAATTGGTCCGAAAACAGCAGAATGTCACTTTTGAGCTTTTCGGCCCGAGAGAAGCATTTTGAGAGCATGTTGTCATTTAGGCTGTTACTTTCCAACAGAAGCACTCAGAAACAAGTTTTCAAGCCAGAAACAAGTTTTCAAGCCAGAAACGTGTGATTTGGGGAATTCTACACTAGCAGAGCAGTTTCATGTAGTTGGCATCAGTAATTGGTCCGAAAACAGCAGAATGTCACTTTTGAGCTTTTCGGCCCGAGAGAAGCATTTGAGAGCATGTTGTCATTTAGGCTGTTACTTTCAACAGAAGCACTCAGAAACAAGTTTTCAAGCCAGAAACGTGTGATTTGGGGAATTCTACACTAGCAGAGCAGTTTCATGTAGTTGGCATCAGTAATTGGTCCGAAAACAGCAGAATGTCACTTTTGAGCTTTTCGGCCCGAGAGAAGCATTTTGAGAGCATGTTGTCATTTAGGCTGTTACTTTCCAACAGAAGCACTCAGAAACAAGTTTTCAAGCCAGAAACAAGTTTTCAAGCCAGAAACGTGTGATTTGGGGAATTCTACTAGCAGAGCAGTTTCATGTAGTTGGCATCAGTAATTGGTCCGAAAACAGCAGAATGTCACTTTTGAGCTTTTCGGCCCGAGAGAAGCATTTTGAGAGAGCATGTTGTCATTTAGGCTGTTACTTTCCAACAGAAGCACTCAGAAACAAGTTTTCAAGCCAGAAACAAGTTTTCAAGCCAGAAACGTGTGATTTGGGGAATTCTACACTAGCAGAGCAGTTCATGTAGTTGGCATCAGTAATTGGTCCGAAAACAGCAGAATGTCACTTTTGAGCTTTTCGGCCCGAGAAGCATTTTGAGAGCATGTTGTCATTTAGGCTGTTACTTTCCAACAGAAGCACTCAGAAACAAGTTTTCAAGCCAAGAAACGTGTGATTTGGGGAATTCTACACTAGCAGAGCAGTTTCATGTAGTTGGCATCAGTAATTGGTCCGAAAACAGCAGAATGTCACTTTTGAGCTTTTCGGCCCGAGAGAAGCATTTTGAGAGCATGTTGTCATTTAGGCTGTTACTTTCCAACAGAAGCACTCAGAAACAAGTTTTCAAGCCAGAAACGTGTGATTTGGGGAATTCTACACTAGCAGAGCAGTTTCATGTAGTTGGCATCAGTAATTGGTCCGAAAACAGCAGAATGTCACTTTTGAGCTTTTCGGCCCGAGAGAAGCATTTTGAGAGCATGTTGTCATTTAGGCTGTTACTTTCCAACAGAAGCACTCAGAAACAAGTTTTCAAGCCAGAAACAAGTTTTCAAGCCAGAAACGTGTGATTTGGGGAATTCTACACTAGCAGAGCAGTTTCATGTAGTTGGCATCAGTAATTGGTCCGAAAACAGCAGAATGTCACTTTTGAGCTTTTCGGCCCGAGAGAAGCATTTTGAGAGCATGTTGTCATTTAGGCTGTTACTTCCAACAGAAGCACTCAGAAACAAGTTTTCAAGCCAGAAACAAGTTTTCAAGCCAGAAACGTGTGATTTGGGGAATTCTACACTAGCAGAGCAGTTTCATGTAGTTGGCATCAGTAATTGGTCCGAAAACAGCAGAATGTCACTTTTGAGCTTTTCGGCCCGAGAGAAGCATTTTGAGAGCATGTTGTCATTTAGGCTGTTACTTTCCAACAGAAGCACTCAGAAACAAGTTTTCAAGCCAGAAACAAGTTTTCAAGCCAGTGTGATTTGGGGAATTCTACACTAGCAGAGCAGTTTCATGTAGTTGGCATCAGTAATTGGTCCGAAAACAGCAGAATGTCACTTTGAGCTTTTCGGCCCGAGAGAAGCATTTTGAGAGCATGTTGTCATTTAGGCTGTTACTTTCCAACAGAAGCACTCAGAAACAAGTTTTCAAGCCAGAAACGTGTGATTTGGGGAATTCTACACTAGCAGAGCAGTTTCATGTAGTTGGCATCAGTAATTGGTCCGAAAACAGCAGAATGTCACTTTTGAGCTTTTCGGCCCGAGAGAAGCATTTTGAGAGCATGTTGTCATTTAGGCTGTTACTTTCCAACAGAAGCACTCAGAAACAAGTTTTCAAGCCAGAAACGTGTGATTTGGGGAATTCTACACTAGCAGAGCAGTTTCATGTAGTTGGCATCAGTAATTGGTCCGAAAACAGCAGAATGTCACTTTTGAGCTTTTCGGCCCGAGAGAAGCATTTTGAGAGCATGTTGTCATTTAGGCTGTTACTTTCCAACAGAAGCACTCAGAAACAAGTTTTCAAGCCAGAAACGTGTGATTTGGGGAATTCTACACTAGCAGAGCAGTTTCATAGTTGGCATCAGTAATTGGTCCGAAAACAGCAGAATGTCACTTTTGAGCTTTTCGGCCCGAGAGAAGCATTTTGAGAGCATGTTGTCATTTAGGCTGTTACTTTCCAACAGAAGCACTCAGAAACAAGTTTTCAAGCCAGAACAAGTTTTCAAGCCAGAAACGTGTGATTTGGGGAATTCTACACTAGCAGAGCAGTTTCATGTAGTTGGCATCAGTAATTGGTCCGAAAACAGCAGAATGTCACTTTTGAGCTTTTCGGCCCGAGAGAAGCATTTTGAGAGCATGTTGTCATTTAGGCTGTTACTTTCCAACAGAAGCACTCAGAAACAAGTTTTCAAGCCAGAAACAAGTTTTCAAGCCAGATTTGTGTGATTTGGGGAATTCTACACTAGCAGAGCAGTTTCATGTAGTTGGCATCAGTAATTGGTCCGAAAACAGCAGAATGTCACTTTTGAGCTTTTCGGCCCGAGAGAAGCATTTTGAGAGCATGTTGTCATTTAGGCTGTTACTTTCCAACAGAAGCACTCAGAAACAAGTTTTCAAGCCAGAAACAAGTTTTCAAGCCAGATTTGTGTGATTTGGGGAATTCTACACTAGCAGAGCAGTTTCATGTAGTTGGCATCAGTAATTGGTCCGAAAAACAGCAGAATGTCACTTTTGAGCTTTTCGGCCCGAGAGAAGCATTTTGAGAGCATGTTGTCATTTAGGCTGTTACTTTCCAACAGAAGCACTCAGAAACAAGTTTTCAAGCCAGAAACAAGTTTTCAAGCCAGAAACGTGTGATTTGGGGAATTCTACAGTAGCAGAGCAGTTTCATGTAGTTGGCATCAGTAATTGGTCCGAAAACAGCAGAATGTCACTTTTGAGCTTTTCGGCCCGAGAGAAGCATTTTGAGAGCATGTTGTCATTTAGGCTGTTACTTTCCAACAGAACTCAGAAACAAGTTTTCAAGCCAGAAACGTGTGATTTGGGGAATTCTACACTAGCAGAGCAGTTTCATGTAGTTGGCATCAGTAATTGGTCCGAAAACAGCAGAATGTCACTTTTGAGCTTTTCGGCCCGAGAGAAGCATTTTGAGAGCATGTTGTCATTTAGGCTGTTACTTTCCAACAGAAGCACTCAGAAACAAGTTTTCAAGCCAGAAACGTGTGATTTGGGGAATTCTACACTAGCAGAGCAGTTTCATGTAGTTGGCATCAGTAATTGGTCCGAAAACAGCAGAATGTCACTTTTGAGCTTTTCGGCCCGAGAGAAGCATTTTGAAGCATGTTGTCATTTAGGCTGTTACTTTCCAACAGAAGCACTCAGAAACAAGTTTTCAAGCCAGAAACGTGTGATTTGGGGAATTCTACACTAGCAGAGCAGTTTCATGTAGTTGGCATCAGTAATTGGTCCGAAACAGCAGAATGTCACTTTTGAGCTTTTCGGCCCGAGAGAAGCATTTTGAGAGCATGTTGTCATTTAGGCTGTTACTTTCCAACAGAAGCACTCAGAAACAAGTTTTCAAGCCAGAAACAAGTTTTCAAGCCAGAAACGTGTGATTTGGGGAATTCTACACTAGCAGAGCAGTTTTTCATGTAGTTGGCATCAGTAATTGGTCCGAAAACAGCAGAATGTCACTTTTGAGCTTTTCGGCCCGAGAGAAGCATTTTGAGAGCATGTTGTCATTTAGGCTGTTACTTTCCAACAGAAGCACTCAGAAACAAGTTTTCAAGCCAGAAACGTGTGATTTGGGGAATTCTACACTAGCAGAGCAGTTTCATGTAGTTGGCATCAGTAATTGGTCCGAAAACAGCAGAATGTCACTTTTGAGCTTTTCGGCCCGAGAGAAGCATTTTGAGAGCATGTTGTCATTTAGGCTGTTACTTTCCAACAGAAGCACTCAGAAACAAGTTTTCAAGCCAAAAAGTTTTCAAGCCAGATTTGTGTGATTTGGGGAATTCTACTAGCAGAGCAGTTTCATGTAGTTGGCATCAGTAATTGGTCCGAAAACAGCAGAATGTCTTTTGAGCTTTTCGGCCCGAGAGAAGCATTTTGAGAGCATGTTGTCATTTAGGCTGTTACTTTCCAACAGAAGCACTCAGAAACAAGTTTTCAAGCCAGAAACGTGTGATTTGGGGAATTCTACACTAGCAGAGCAGTTTCATGTAGTTGGCATCAGTAATTGGTCCGAAAACAGCAGAATGTCACTTTTGAGCTTTTCGGCCCGAGAGAAGCATTTTGAGAGCATGTTGTCATTTAGGCTGTTACTTTCCAACAGAAGCACTCAGAAACAAGTTTTCAAGCCAGGAACAAGTTTTCAAGCCAGAAACGTGTGATTTGGGGAATTCTACACTAGCAGAGCAGTTTCATGTAGTTGGCATCAGTAATTGGTCCGAAAACAGCAGAATGTCACTTTTGAGCTTTTCGGCCCGAGAGAAGCATTTTGAGAGCATGTTGTCATTTAGGCTGTTACTTTCCAACAGAAGCACTCAGAAACAAGTTTTCAAGCCAGAAACAAGTTTTCAAGCCAGATTTGTGTGATTTGGGGAATTCTACACTAGCAGAGCAGTTTCATGTAGTTGGCATCAGTAATTGGTCCGAAAACAGCAGAATGTCACTTTTGAGCTTTTCGGCCCGAGAGAAGCATTTTGAGAGCATGTTGTCATTTAGGCTGTTACTTTCCAACAGAAGCACTCAGAAACAAGTTTTCAAGCCAGAAACAAGTTTTCAAGCCAGACGTGTGATTTGGGGAATTCTACACTAGCAGAGCAGTTTCATGTAGTTGGCATCAGTAATTGGTCCGAAAAAGCAGAATGTCACTTTTGAGCTTTTCGGCCCGAGAGAAGCATTTTGAGAGCATGTTGTCATTTAGGCTGTTACTTTCCAACAGAAGCACTCAGAAACAAGTTTTCAAGCCAGAAACAAGTTTTCAAGCCAGAAACGTGTGATTTGGGGAATTCTACACTAGCAGAGCAGTTTCATGTAGTTGGCATCAGTAATTGGTCCGAAAAACAGAATGTCACTTTTGAGCTTTTCGGCCCGAGAGAAGCATTTTGAGAGCATGTTGTCATTTAGGCTGTTACTTTCCAAAGAAGCACTCAGAAACAAGTTTTCAAGCCAGAAACGTGTGATTTGGGGAATTCTACACTAGCAGAGCAGTTTCATGTAGTTGGCATCAGTAATTGGTCCGAAAACAGCAGAATGTCACTTTTGAGCTTTTCGGCCCGAGAGAAGCATTTTGAGAGCATGTTGTCATTTAGGCTGTTACTTTCCAACAGAAGCACTCAGAAACAAGTTTTCAAGCCAGAAACGTGTGATTTGGGGAATTCTACACTAGCAGAGCAGTTTCATGTAGTTGGCATCAGTAATTGGTCCGAAAACAGCAGAATGTCACTTTTGAGCTTTTCGGCCCGAGAGAAGCATTTTGAGAGCATGTTGTCATTTAGGCTGTTACTTTCCAACAGAAGCACTCAGAAACAAGTTTTCAAGCCAGAACGTGTGATTTGGGGAATTCTACACTAGCAGAGCAGTTTCATGTAGTTGGCATCAGTAATTGGTCCGAAAACAGCAGAATGTCACTTTTGAGCTTTTCGGCCCGAGAGAAGCATTTTGAGAGCATGTTGTCATTTAGGCTGTTACTTTCCAACAGAAGCACTCAGAAACAAGTTTTCAAGCCAGAAACAAGTTTTCAAGCCAGAAACGTGTGATTTGGGGAATTCTACACTAGCAGAGCAGTTTCATGTAGTTGGCATCAGTAATTGGTCCGAAAACAGCAGAATGTCACTTTTGAGCTTTTCGGCCCGAGAGAAGCATTTTGAGAGCATGTTGTCATTTAGGCTGTTACTTTCCAACAGAAGCACTCAGAAACAAGTTTTCAAGCCAGAAACGTGTGATTTGGGGAATTCTACACTAGCAGAGCAGTTTCATGTAGTTGGCATCAGTAATTGGTCCGAAAACAGCAGAATGTCACTTTTGAGCTTTTCGGCCCGAGAGAAGCATTTTGAGAGCATGTTGTCATTTAGGCTGTTACTTTCCAACAGAAGCACTCAGAAACAAGTTTTCAAGCCAGAAACAAGTTTTCAAGCCAGATTTGTGTGATTTGGGGAATTCTACACTAGCAGAGCAGTTTCATGTAGTTGGCATCAGTAATTGGTCCGAAAACAGCAGAATGTCACTTTTGAGCTTTTCGGCCCGAGAGAAGCATTTTGAGAGCATGTTGTCATTTAGGCTGTTACTTTCCAACAGAAGCACTCAGAAACAAGTTTTCAAGCCAGAACAAGTTTTCAAGCCAGAAACGTGTGATTTGGGGAATTCTACACTAGCAGAGCAGTTTCATGTAGTTGGCATCAGTAATTGGTCCGAAAACAGCAGAATGTCACTTTTGAGCTTTTCGGCCCGAGAGAAGCATTTTGAGAGCATGTTGTCATTTAGGCTGTTACTTTCCAACAGAAGCACTCAGAAACAAGTTTTCAAGCCAGAAACAAGTTTTCAAGCCAGAAACGTGTGATTTGGGGAATTCTACTAGCAGAGCAGTTTCATGTAGTTGGCATCAGTAATTGGTCCGAAAACAGCAGAATGTCACTTTTGAGCTTTTCGGCCCGAGAGAAGCATTTTGAGAGCATGTTGTCATTTAGGCTGTTACTTTCCAACAGAAGCACTCAGAAACAAGTTTTCAAGCCAGAAACAAGTTTTCAAGCCAGAAACGTGTGATTTGGGGAATTCTACACGCAGAGCAGTTTCATGTAGTTGGCATCAGTAATTGGTCCGAAAACAGCAGAATGTCACTTTTGAGCTTTTCGGCCCGAGAGAAGCATTTTGAGAGCATGTTGTCATTTAGGCTGTTACTTTCCAACAGAAGCACTCAGAAACAAGTTTTCAAGCCAGAAACAAGTTTTCAAGCCAGAAACGTGTGATTGGGGAATTCTACACTAGCAGAGCAGTTTCATGTAGTTGGCATCAGTAATTGGTCCGAAAACAGCAGAATGTCACTTTTGAGCTTTTCGGCCCGAGAGAAGCATTTTGAGAGCATGTTGTCATTTAGGCTGTTACTTTCCAACAGAAGCACTCAGAAACAAGTTTTCAAGCCAGAAACAAGTTTTCAAGCCAGAAACGTGTGATTTGGGGAATTCTACACTAGCAGAGCAGTTTCATGTAGTTGGCATCAGTAATTGGTCCGAAAACAGCAGAATGTCACTTTTGAGCTTTTCGGCCGAGAGAAGCATTTTGAGAGCATGTTGTCATTTAGGCTGTTACTTTCCAACAGAAGCACTCAGAAACAAGTTTTCAAGCCAGAAACAAGTTTTCAAGCCAGACGTGTGATTTGGGGAATTCTACACTAGCAGAGCAGTTTCATGTAGTTGGCATCAGTAATTGGTCCGAAAACAGCAGAATGTCACTTTTGAGCTTTTCGGCCGAGAGAAGCATTTTGAGAGCATGTTGTCATTTAGGCTGTTACTTTCCAACAGAAGCACTCAGAAACAAGTTTTCAAGCCAGAAACAAGTTTTCAAGCCAGATTGTGATTGGGGAATTCTACACTAGCAGAGCAGTTTCATGTAGTTGGCATCAGTAATTGGTCCGAAAACAGCAGAATGTCACTTTTGAGCTTTTCGGCCCGAGAGAAGCATTTTGAGAGCATGTTGTCATTTAGGCTGTTACTTTCCAACAGAAGCACTCAGAAACAAGTTTTCAAGCCAGAAACAAGTTTTCAAGCCAGAACGTGTGATTTGGGGAATTCTACACTAGCAGAGCAGTTTCATGTAGTTGGCATCAGTAATTGGTCCGAAAACAGCAGAATGTCACTTTTGAGCTTTTCGGCCCGAGAGAAGCATTTTGAGAGCATGTTGTCATTTAGGCTGTTACTTTCCAACAGAAGCACTCAGAAACAAGTTTTCAAGCCAGAGACGTGTGATTTGGGGAATTCTACACTAGCAGAGCAGTTTCATGTAGTTGGCATCAGTAATTGGTCCGAAAACAGCAGAATGTCACTTTTGAGCTTTTCGGCCCGAGAGAAGCATTTTGAGAGCATGTTGTCATTTAGGCTGTTACTTTCCAACAGAAGCACTCAGAAACAAGTTTTCAAGCCAGAAACAAGTTTTCAAGCCAGGTGTGATTTGGGAATTCTACACTAGCAGAGCAGTTTCATGTAGTTGGCATCAGTAATTGGTCCGAAAACAGCAGAATGTCACTTTTGAGCTTTTCGGCCCGAGAGAAGCATTTTGAGAGCATGTTGTCATTTAGGCTGTTACTTTCCAACAGAAGCACTCAGAAACAAGTTTTCAAGCCAGAAACGTGTGATTTGGGGAATTCTACACTAGAGCAGTTTCATGTAGTTGGCATCAGTAATTGGTCCGAAAACAGCAGAATGTCACTTTTGAGCTTTTCGGCCCGAGAGAAGCATTTTGAGAGCATGTTGTCATTTAGGCTGTTACTTTCCAACAGAAGCACTCAGAAACAAGTTTTCAAGCCAGAAAACGTGTGATTTGGGGAATTCTACACTAGCAGAGCAGTTTCATGTAGTTGGCATCAGTAATTGGTCCGAAAACAGCAGAATGTCACTTTTGAGCTTTTCGGCCCGAGAGAGAGCATTTTGAGAGCATGTTGTCATTTAGGCTGTTACTTTCCAACAGAAGCACTCAGAAACAAGTTTTCAAGCCAGAAACAAGTTTTCAAGCCAGTGTGTGATTTGGGGAATTCTACACTAGCAGAGCAGTTTCATGTAGTTGGCATCAGTAATTGGTCCGAAACAGCAGAATGTCACTTTTGAGCTTTTCGGCCCGAGAGAAGCATTTTGAGAGCATGTTGTCATTTAGGCTGTTACTTTCCAACAGAAGCACTCAGAAACAAGTTTTCAAGCCAGAGACGTGTGATTTGGGGAATTCTACACTAGCAGAGCAGTTTCATGTAGTTGGCATCAGTAATTGGTCCGAAAACAGCAGAATGTCACTTTTGAGCTTTTCGGCCCGAGAGAAGCATTTTGAGAGCATGTTGTCATTTAGGCTGTTACTTTCCAACAGAAGCACTCAGAAACAAGTTTTCAAGCCAGAAACAAGTTTTCAAGCCAGAAACGTGTGATTTGGGGAATTCTACACTAGCAGAGCAGTTTCATGTAGTTGGCATCAGTAATTGGTCCGAAAACAGCAGAATGTCACTTTTGAGCTTTTCGGCCCGAGAGAAGCATTTTGAGAGCATGTTGTCATTTAGGCTGTTACTTTCCAACAGAAGCACTCAGAAACAAGTTTTCAAGCCAGAAACAAGTTTTCAAGCCAGAAACGTGTGATTTGGGGAATTCTACACTAGCAGAGCAGTTTCATGTAGTTGGCATCAGTAATTGGTCCGAAAACAGCAGAATGTCACTTTTGAGCTTTTCGGCCCGAGAGAAGCATTTTGAGAGCATGTTGTCATTTAGGCTGTTACTTTCCAACAGAAGCACTCAGAAACAAGTTTTCAAGCCAGAAACAAGTTTTCAAGCCAGAAACGTGTGATTTGGGGAATTCTACACTAGCAGAGCAGTTTCATGTAGTTGGCATCAGTAATTGGTCCGAAAACAGCAGAATGTCACTTTTGAGCTTTTCGGCCCGAGAGAAGCATTTTGAGAGCATGTTGTCATTTAGGCTGTTACTTTCCAACAGAAGCACTCAGAAACAAGTTTTCAAGCCAGAACAAGTTTTCAAGCCAGAAACGTGTGATTTGGGGAATTCTACACTAGCAGAGCAGTTTCATGTAGTTGGCATCAGTAATTGGTCCGAAAACAGCAGAATGTCACTTTTGAGCTTTTCGGCCCGAGAGAAGCATTTTGAGAGCATGTTGTCATTTAGGCTGTTACTTTCCAACAGAAGCACTCAGAAACAAGTTTTCAAGCCAGAAACAAGTTTTCAAGCCAGATTTGTGTGATTTGGGGAATTCTACACTAGCAGAGCAGTTTCATGTAGTTGGCATCAGTAATTGGTCCGAAAACAGCAGAATGTCACTTTTGAGCTTTTCGGCCCGAGAGAAGCATTTTGAGAGCATGTTGTCATTTAGGCTGTTACTTTCCAACAGAAGCACTCAGAAACAAGTTTTCAAGCCAGAAACAAGTTTTCAAGCCAGACGTGTGATTTGGGGAATTCTACACTAGCAGAGCAGTTTCATGTAGTTGGCATCAGTAATTGGTCCGAAAACAGCAGAATGTCACTTTTGAGCTTTTCGGCCCGAGAGAAGCATTTTGAGAGCATGTTGTCATTTAGGCTGTTACTTTCCAACAGAAGCACTCAGAAACAAGTTTTCAAGCCAGAAACAAGTTTTCAAGCCAGAAACGTGTGATTTGGGGAATTCTACACTAGCAGAGCAGTTTCATGTAGTTGGCATCAGTAATTGGTCCGAAAACAGCAGAATGTCACTTTTGAGCTTTTCGGCCCGAGAGAAGCATTTTGAGAGCATGTTGTCATTTAGGCTGTTACTTTCCAACAGAAGCGAAACAAGTTTTCAAGCCCAGATTTGTGTGATTTGGGGAATTCTACACTAGCAGAGCAGTTTCATGTAGTTGGCATCAGTAATTGGTCCGAAAACAGCAGAATGTCACTTTTGAGCTTTTCGGCCCGAGAGAAGCATTTTGAGAGCATGTTGTCATTTAGGCTGTTACTTTCCAACAGAAGCACTCAGAAACAAGTTTTCAAGCCAGAAACAAGTTTTCAAGCCGTGTGATTTGGGGAATTCTACACTAGCAGAGCAGTTTCATGTAGTTGGCATCAGTAATTGGTCCGAAAACAGCAGAATGTCACTTTTGAGCTTTTCGGCCCGAGAGAAGCATTTTGAGAGCATGTTGTCATTTAGGCTGTTACTTTCCAACAGAAGCACTCAGAAACAAGTTTTCAAGCCAGAGACGTGTGATTTGGGGAATTCTACACTAGCAGAGCAGTTTCATGTAGTTGGCATCAGTAATTGGTCCGAAAACAGCAGAATGTCACTTTTGAGCTTTTCGGCCCGAGAGAAGCATTTTGAGAGCATGTTGTCATTTAGGCTGTTACTTTCCAACAGAAGCACTCAGAAACAAGTTTTCAAGCCAGAAACAAGTTTTCAAGCCAGAAACGTGTGATTTGGGGAATTCTACACTAGCAGAGCAGTTTCATGTAGTTGGCATCAGTAATTGGTCCGAAAACAGCAGAATGTCACTTTTGAGCTTTTCGGCCCGAGAGAAGCATTTTGAGAGCATGTTGTCATTTAGGCTGTTACTTTCCAACAGAAGCACTCAGAAACAAGTTTTCAAGCCAGAAACGTGTGATTTGGGGAATTCTACACTAGCAGAGCAGTTTCATGTAGTTGGCATCAGTAATTGGTCCGAAAACAGCAGAATGTCACTTTTGAGCTTTTCGGCCCGAGAGAAGCATTTTGAGAGCATGTTGTCATTTAGGCTGTTACTTTCCAACAGAAGCACTCAGAAACAAGTTTTCAAGCCAGAAACAAGTTTTCAAGCCAGAAACGTGTGATTTGGGGAATTCTACAGTAGCAGAGCAGTTTCATGTAGTTGGCATCAGTAATTGGTCCGAAAACAGCAGAATGTCACTTTTGAGCTTTTCGGCCCGAGAGAAGCATTTTGAGAGCATGTTGTCATTTAGGCTGTTACTTTCCAACAGAAGCACTCAGAAACAAGTTTTCAAGCCAGAAACAAGTTTTCAAGCCAGAAACGTGTGATTTGGGGAATTCTACACTAGCAGAGCAGTTTCATGTAGTTGGCATCAGTAATTGGTCCGAAAACAGCAGAATGTCACTTTTGAGCTTTTCGGCCCGAGAGAAGCATTTTGAGAGCATGTTGTCATTTAGGCTGTTACTTTCCAACAGAAGCACTCAGAAACAAGTTTTCAAGCCAGAAACAAGTTTTCAAGCCAGATTTGTGTGATTTGGGGAATTCTACACTAGCAGAGCAGTTTCATGTAGTTGGCATCAGTAATTGGTCCGAAAACAGCAGAATGTCACTTTTGAGCTTTTCGGCCCGAGAGAAGCATTTTGAGAGCATGTTGTCATTTAGGCTGTTACTTTCCAACAGAAGCACTCAGAAACAAGTTTTCAAGCCAGAAACAAGTTTTCAAGCCAGATTTGTGTGATTTGGGGAATTCTACACTAGCAGAGCAGTTTCATGTAGTTGGCATCAGTAATTGGTCCGAAAACAGCAGAATGTCACTTTTGAGCTTTTCGGCCCGAGAGAAGCATTTTGAGAGCATGTTGTCATTTAGGCTGTTACTTTCCAACAGAAGCACTCAGAAACAAGTTTTCAAGCCAGAAACAAGTTTTCAAGCCAGAAACGTGTGATTTGGGGAATTCTACACTAGCAGAGCAGTTTCATGTAGTTGGCATCAGTAATTGGTCCGAAAACAGCAGAATGTCACTTTTGAGCTTTTCGGCCCGAGAGAAGCATTTTGAGAGCATGTTGTCATTTAGGCTGTTACTTTCCAACAGAAGCACTCAGAAACAAGTTTTCAAGCCAGAGACGTGTGATTTGGGGAATTCTACACTAGCAGAGCAGTTTCATGTAGTTGGCATCAGTAATTGGTCCGAAAACAGCAGAATGTCACTTTTGAGCTTTTCGGCCCGAGAGAAGCATTTTGAGAGCATGTTGTCATTTAGGCTGTTACTTTCCAACAGAAGCACTCAGAAACAAGTTTTCAAGCCAGAAACAAGTTTTCAAGCCAGACGTGTGATTTGGGGAATTCTACACTAGCAGAGCAGTTTCATGTAGTTGGCATCAGTAATTGGTCCGAAAACAGCAGAATGTCACTTTTGAGCTTTTCGGCCCGAGAGAAGCATTTTGAGAGCATGTTGTCATTTAGGCTGTTACTTTCCAACAGAAGCACTCAGAAACAAGTTTTCAAGCCAGAGACGTGTGATTTGGGGAATTCTACACTAGCAGAGCAGTTTCATGTAGTTGGCATCAGTAATTGGTCCGAAAACAGCAGAATGTCACTTTTGAGCTTTTCGGCCCGAGAGAAGCATTTTGAGAGCATGTTGTCATTTAGGCTGTTACTTTCCAACAGAAGCACTCAGAAACAAGTTTTCAAGCCAGAAACAAGTTTTCAAGCCAGAAATGTGATTTGGGGAATTCTACACTAGCAGAGCAGTTTCATGTAGTTGGCATCAGTAATTGGTCCGAAAACAGCAGAATGTCACTTTTGAGCTTTTCGGCCCGAGCATTTTGAGAGCATGTTGTCATTTAGGCTGTTACTTTCCAACAGAAGCACTCAGAAACAAGTTTTCAAGCCAGAAACAAGTTTTCAAGCCAGAAACGTGTGATTTGGGGAATTCTACACTAGCAGAGCAGTTTCATGTAGTTGGCATCAGTAATTGGTCCGAAAACAGCAGAATGTCACTTTTGAGCTTTTCGGCCCGAGAGAAGCATTTTGAGAGCATGTTGTCATTTAGGCTGTTACTTTCCAACAGAAGCACTCAGAAACAAGTTTTCAGCCAGAAACGTGTGATTTGGGGAATTCTACACTAGCAGAGCAGTTTCATGTAGTTGGCATCAGTAATTGGTCCGAAAACAGCAGAATGTCACTTTTGAGCTTTTCGGCCCGAGAGAAGGAGCAGAGAGCATGTTGTCATTTAGGCTTTCCAACAGAAGCACTCAGAAACAAGTTTTCAAGCCAGAAACAAGTTTTCAAGCCAGAAACGTGTGATTTGGGGAATTCTACACTAGCAGAGCAGTTTCATGTAGTTGGCATCAGTAATTGGTCCGAAAACAGCAGAATGTCACTTTTGAGCTTTTCGGCCCGAGAGAAGCATTTTGAGAGCATGTTGTCATTTAGGCTGTTACTTTCCAACAGAAGCACTCAGAAACAAGTTTTCAAGCCAGAGACGTGTGATTTGGGGAATTCTACACTAGCAGAGCAGTTTCATGTAGTTGGCATCAGTAATTGGTCCGAAAACAGCAGAATGTCACTTTTGAGCTTTTCGGCCCGAGAGAAGCATTTTGAGAGCATGTTGTCATTTAGGCTGTTACTTTCCAACAGAAGCACTCAGAAACAAGTTTTCAAGCCAGAAACGTGTGATTTGGGGAATTCTACACTAGCAGAGCAGTTTCATGTAGTTGGCATCAGTAATTGGTCCGAAAACAGCAGAATGTCACTTTTGAGCTTTTCGGCCCGAGAGAAGCATTTTGAGAGCATGTTGTCATTTAGGCTGTTACTTTCCAACAGAAGCACTCAGAAACAAGTTTTCAAGCCAGAAACAAGTTTTCAAGCCAGAAACGTGTGATTTGGGGAATTCTACACTAGCAGAGCAGTTTCATGTAGTTGGCATCAGTAATTGGTCCGAAAACAGCAGAATGTCACTTTTGAGCTTTTCGGCCCGAGAGAAGCATTTTGAGAGCATGTTGTCATTTAGGCTGTTACTTTCCAACAGAAGCACTCAGAAACAAGTTTTCAAGCCAGAAACAAGTTTTCAAGCCAGAAACGTGTGATTTGGGGAATTCTACACTAGCAGCAGTTTCATGTAGTTGGCATCAGTAATTGGTCCGAAAACAGCAGAATGTCACTTTTGAGCTTTTCGGCCCGAGAGAAGCATTTTGAGAGCATGTTGTCATTTAGGCTGTTACTTTCCAACAGAAGCACTCAGAAACAAGTTTTTCAAGCCAGAAACGTGTGATTTGGGGAATTCTACACTAGCAGAGCAGTTTCATGTAGTTGGCATCAGTAATTGGTCCGAAAACAGCAGAATGTCACTTTTGAGCTTTTCGGCCCGAGAGAAGCATTTTGAGAGCATGTTGTCATTTAGGCTGTTACTTTCCAACAGAAGCACTCAGAAACAAGTTTTCAAGCCAGAAACAAGTTTTCAAGCCAGAAACGTGTGATTTGGGGAATTCTACACTAGCAGAGCAGTTTCATGTAGTTGGCATCAGTAATTGGTCCGAAAACAGCAGAATGTCACTTTTGAGCTTTTCGGCCCGAGAGAAGCATTTTGAGAGCATGTTGTCATTTAGGCTGTTACTTTCCAACAGAAGCACTCAGAAACAAGTTTTCAAGCCAGAAACAAGTTTTCAAGCCAGAAACGTGTGATTTGGGGAATTCTACACTAGCAGAGCAGTTTCATGTAGTTGGCATCAGTAATTGGTCCGAAAACAGCAGAATGTCACTTTTGAGCTTTTCGGCCCGAGAGAAGCATTTTGAGAGCATGTTGTCATTTAGGCTGTTACTTTCCAACAGAAGCACTCAGAAACAAGTTTTCAAGCCAGAAACAAGTTTTCAAGCCAGAAACGTGTGATTTGGGGAATTCTACACTAGCAGAGCAGTTTCATGTAGTTGGCATCAGTAATTGGTCCGAAAACAGCAGAATGTCACTTTTGAGCTTTTCGGCCCGAGAGAAGCATTTTGAGAGCATGTTGTCATTTAGGCTGTTACTTTCCAACAGAAGCACTCAGAAACAAGTTTTCAAGCCAGAAACGTGTGATTTGGGGAATTCTACACTAGCAGAGCAGTTTCATGTAGTTGGCATCAGTAATTGGTCCGAAAACAGCAGAATGTCACTTTTGAGCTTTTCGGCCCGAGAGAAGCATTTTGAGAGCATGTTGTCATTTAGGCTGTTACTTTCCAACAGAAGCACTCAGAAACAAGTTTTCAAGCCAGAAACAAGTTTTCAAGCCAGAAACGTGTGATTTGGGGAATTCTACACTAGCAGAGCAGTTTCATGTAGTTGGCATCAGTAATTGGTCCGAAAACAGCAGAATGTCACTTTTGAGCTTTTCGGCCCGAGAGAAGCATTTTGAGAGCATGTTGTCATTTAGGCTGTTACTTTCCAACAGAAGCACTCAGAAACAAGTTTTCAAGCCAGAAACAAGTTTTCAAGCCAGAAACGTGTGATTTGGGGAATTCTACACTAGCAGAGCAGTTTCATGTAGTTGGCATCAGTAATTGGTCCGAAAACAGCAGAATGTCACTTTTGAGCTTTTCGGCCCGAGAGAAGCATTTTGAGAGCATGTTGTCATTTAGGCTGTTACTTTCCAACAGAAGCACTCAGAAACAAGTTTTCAAGCCAGAAACAAGTTTTCAAGCCAGATTTGTGATTTGGGGAATTCTACACTAGCAGAGCAGTTTCATGTAGTTGGCATCAGTAATTGGTCCGAAAACAGCAGAATGTCACTTTTGAGCTTTTCGGCCCGAGAGAAGCATTTTGAGAGCATGTTGTCATTTAGGCTGTTACTTTCCAACAGAAGCACTCAGAAACAAGTTTTCAAGCCAGAAACAAGTTTTCAAGCCGTGTGATTTGGGGAATTCTACACTAGCAGAGCAGTTTCATGTAGTTGGCATCAGTAATTGGTCCGAAAACAGCAGAATGTCACTTTTGAGCTTTTCGGCCCGAGAGAAGCATTTTGAGAGCATGTTGTCATTTAGGCTGTTACTTTCCAACAGAAGCACTCAGAAACAAGTTTTCAAGCCAGAAACAAGTTTTCAAGCCAGAAACGTGTGATTTGGGGAATTCTACACTAGCAGAGCAGTTTCATGTAGTTGGCATCAGTAATTGGTCCGAAAACAGCAGAATGTCACTTTTGAGCTTTTCGGCCCGAGAGAAGCATTTTGAGAGCATGTTGTCATTTAGGCTGTTACTTTCCAACAGAAGCACTCAGAAACAAGTTTTCAAGCCAGAGACGTGTGATTTGGGGAATTCTACACTAGCAGAGCAGTTTCATGTAGTTGGCATCAGTAATTGGTCCGAAAACAGCAGAATGTCACTTTTGAGCTTTTCGGCCCGAGAGAAGCATTTTGAGAGCATGTTGTCATTTAGGCTGTTACTTTCCAACAGAAGCACTCAGAAACAAGTTTTCAAGCCAGAAACAAGTTTTCAAGCCAGAAACGTGTGATTTGGGGAATTCTACACTAGCAGAGCAGTTTCATGTAGTTGGCATCAGTAATTGGTCCGAAAACAGCAGAATGTCACTTTTGAGCTTTTCGGCCCGAGAGAAGCATTTTGAGAGCATGTTGTCATTTAGGCTGTTACTTTCCAACAGAAGCACTCAGAAACAAGTTTTCAAGCCAGAGACGTGTGATTTGGGGAATTCTACACTAGCAGAGCAGTTTCATGTAGTTGGCATCAGTAATTGGTCCGAAAACAGCAGAATGTCACTTTTGAGCTTTTCGGCCCGAGAGAAGCATTTTGAGAGCATGTTGTCATTTAGGCTGTTACTTTCCAACAGCACTCAGAAACAAGTTTTCAAGCCAGAAACAAGTTTTCAAGCCAGAAACGTGTGATTTGGGGAATTCTACACTAGCAGAGCAGTTTCATGTAGTTGGCATCAGTAATTGGTCCGAAAACAGCAGAATGTCACTTTTGAGCTTTTCGGCCCCGAGAAGCATTTTGAGAGCATGTTGTCATTTAGGCTGTTACTTTCCAACAGAAGCACTCAGAAACAAGTTTTCAAGCCAGAAACAAGTTTTCAAGCCAGAAACGTGTGATTTGGGGAATTCTACACTAGCAGAGCAGTTTCATGTAGTTGGCATCAGTAATTGGTCCGAAAACAGCAGAATGTCACTTTTGAGCTTTTCGCCCGAGAGAAGCATTTTGAGAGCATGTTGTCATTTAGGCTGTTACTTTCCAACAGAAGCACTCAGAAACAAGTTTTCAAGCCAGAAACGTGTGATTTGGGGAATTCTACACTAGCAGAGCAGTTTCATGTAGTTGGCATCAGTAATTGGTCCGAAAACAGCAGAATGTCACTTTTGAGCTTTTCGGCCCGGAGAAGCATTTTGAGAGCATGTTGTCATTTAGGCTGTTACTTTCCAACAGAAGCACTCAGAAACAAGTTTTCAAGCCAGAAACAAGTTTTCAAGCCAGAAACGTGTGATTTGGGGAATTCTACTAGCAGAGCAGTTTCATGTAGTTGGCATCAGTAATTGGTCCGAAAACAGCAGAATGTCACTTTTGAGCTTTTCGGCCCGAGAGAAGCATTTTGAGAGCATGTTGTCATTTAGGCTGTTACTTTCCAACAGAAGCACTCAGAAACAAGTTTTCAAGCCAGAAACAAGTTTTCAAGCCAGAAACGTGTGATTTGGGGAATTCTACACTAGCAGAGCAGTTTCATGTAGTTGGCATCAGTAATTGGTCCGAAAACAGCAGAATGTCACTTTTGAGCTTTTCGGCCCGAGAGAAGCATTTTGAGAGCATGTTGTCATTTAGGCTGTTACTTTCCAACAGAAGCACTCAGAAACAAGTTTTCAAGCCAGAAACAAGTTTTCAAGCCAGATGTGTGATTTGGGGAATTCTACACTAGCAGAGCAGTTTCATGTAGTTGGCATCAGTAATTGGTCCGAAAACAGCAGAATGTCACTTTTGAGCTTTTCGGCCCGAGAGAAGCATTTTGAGAGCATGTTGTCATTTAGGCTGTTACTTTCCAACAGAAGCACTCAGAAACAAGTTTTCAAGCCAGAAACAAGTTTTCAAGCCAGACGTGTGATTTGGGGAATTCTACACTAGCAGAGCAGTTTCATGTAGTTGGCATCAGTAATTGGTCCGAAAACAGCAGAATGTCACTTTTGAGCTTTTCGGCCCGAGAGAAGCATTTTGAGAGCATGTTGTCATTTAGGCTGTTACTTTCCAACAGAAGCACTCAGAAACAAGTTTTCAAGCCAGAAACAAGTTTTCAAGCCAGAAACGTGTGATTTGGGGAATTCTACACTAGCAGAGCAGTTTCATGTAGTTGGCATCAGTAATTGGTCCGAAAACAGCAGAATGTCACTTTTGAGCTTTTCGGCCCGAGAGAAGCATTTTGAGAGCATGTTGTCATTTAGGCTGTTACTTTCCAACAGAAGCACTCAGAAACAAGTTTTCAAGCCAGAGACGTGTGATTTGGGGAATTCTACACTAGCAGAGCAGTTTCATGTAGTTGGCATCAGTAATTGGTCCGAAAACAGCAGAATGTCACTTTTGAGCTTTTCGGCCCGAGAGAAGCATTTTGAGAGCATGTTGTCATTTAGGCTGTTACTTTCCAACAGAAGCACTCAGAAACAAGTTTTCAAGCCAGAAACAAGTTTTCAAGCCAGACGTGTGATTTGGGGAATTCTACACTAGCAGAGCAGTTTCATGTAGTTGGCATCAGTAATTGGTCCGAAAACAGCAGAATGTCACTTTTGAGCTTTTCGGCCGAGAGAAGCATTTTGAGAGCATGTTGTCATTTAGGCTGTTACTTTCCAACAGAAGCACTCAGAAACAAGTTTTCAAGCCAGATTTGTGTGATTTGGGGAATTCTACACTAGCAGAGCAGTTTCATGTAGTTGGCATCAGTAATTGGTCCGAAAACAGCAGAATGTCACTTTTGAGCTTTTCGGCCCGAGAGAAGCATTTTGAGAGCATGTTGTCATTTAGGCTGTTACTTTCCAACAGAAGCACTCAGAAACAAGTTTTCAAGCCAGAAACAAGTTTTCAAGCCAGAAACGTGTGATTTGGGGAATTCTACACTAGCAGAGCAGTTTCATGTAGTTGGCATCAGTAATTGGTCCGAAAACAGCAGAATGTCACTTTTGAGCTTTTCGGCCCGAGAGAAGCATTTTGAGAGCATGTTGTCATTTAGGCTGTTACTTTCCAACAGAAGCACTCAGAAACAAGTTTTCAAGCCAGAAACAAGTTTTCAAGCCAGAAACGTGTGATTTGGGGAATTCTACACTAGCAGAGCAGTTTCATGTAGTTGGCATCAGTAATTGGTCCGAAAACAGCAGAATGTCACTTTTGAGCTTTTCGGCCCGAGAGAAGCATTTTGAGAGCATGTTGTCATTTAGGCTGTTACTTTCCAACAGAAGCACTCAGAAACAAGTTTTCAAGCCAGACGTGTGATTTGGGGAATTCTACACTAGCAGAGCAGTTTCATGTAGTTGGCATCAGTAATTGGTCCGAAAACAGCAGAATGTCACTTTTGAGCTTTTCGGCCCGAGAGAAGCATTTTGAGAGCATGTTGTCATTTAGGCTGTTACTTTCCAACAGAAGCACTCAGAAACAAGTTTTCAAGCCAGAACAAGTTTTCAAGCCAGAATTTGGGGAATTCTACACTAGCAGAGCAGTTTCATGTAGTTGGCATCAGTAATTGGTCCGAAAACAGCAGAATGTCACTTTTGAGCTTTTCGGCCCGAGAGAAGCATTTTGAGAGCATGTTGTCATTTAGGCTGTTACTTTCCAACAGAAGCACTCAGAAACAAGTTTTCAAGCCAGAGACGTGTGATTTGGGGAATTCTACACTAGCAGAGCAGTTTCATGTAGTTGGCATCAGTAATTGGTCCGAAAACAGCAGAATGTCACTTTTGAGCTTTTCGGCCCGAGAGAAGCATTTTGAGAGCATGTTGTCATTTAGGCTGTTACTTTCCAACAGAAGCACTCAGAAACAAGTTTTCAAGCCAGAAACGTTGATTTGGGGAATTCTACACTAGCAGAGCAGTTTCATGTAGTTGGCATCAGTAATTGGTCCGAAAACAGCAGAATGTCACTTTTGAGCTTTTCGGCCCGAGAGAGAAGCATTTTGAGAGCATGTTGTCATTTAGGCTGTTACTTTCCAACAGAAGCACTCAGAAACAAGTTTTCAAGCCAGAAACAAGTTTTCAAGCCAGAAACGTGTGATTTGGGGAATTCTACACTAGCAGAGCAGTTTCATGTAGTTGGCATCAGTAATTGGTCCGAAAACAGCAGAATGTCACTTTTGAGCTTTTCGGCCCGAGAGAAGCATTTTGAGAGCATGTTGTCATTTAGGCTGTTACTTTCCAACAGAAGCACTCAGAAACAAGTTTTCAAGCCAGAAACAAGTTTTCAAGCCAGAAACGTGTGATTTGGGGAATTCTACACTAGCAGAGCAGTTTCATGTAGTTGGCATCAGTAATTGGTCCGAAAACAGCAGAATGTCACTTTTGAGCTTTTCGGCCCGAGAGAAGCATTTTGAGAGCATGTTGTCATTTAGGCTGTTACTTTCCAACAGAAGCACTCAGAAACAAGTTTTCAAGCCAGAAACGTGTGATTTGGGGAATTCTACACTAGCAGAGCAGTTTCATGTAGTTGGCATCAGTAATTGGTCCGAAAACAGCAGAATGTCACTTTTGAGCTTTTCGGCCCGAGAGAAGCATTTTGAGAGCATGTTGTCATTTAGGCTGTTACTTTCCAACAGAAGCACTCAGAAACAAGTTTTCAAGCCAGAAACAAGTTTTCAAGCCAGATTTGTGTGATTTGGGGAATTCTACACTAGCAGAGCAGTTTCATGTAGTTGGCATCAGTAATTGGTCCGAAAACAGCAGAATGTCACTTTTGAGCTTTTCGGCCCGAGAGAAGCATTTTGAGAGCATGTTGTCATTTAGGCTGTTACTTTCCAACAGAAGCACTCAGAAACAAGTTTTCAAGCCAGAAACGTGTGATTTGGGGAATTCTACACTAGCAGAGCAGTTTCATGTAGTTGGCATCAGTAATTGGTCCGAAAACAGCAGAATGTCACTTTTGAGCTTTTCGGCCCGAGAGAAGCATTTTGAGAGCATGTTGTCATTTAGGCTGTTACTTTCCAACAGAAGCACTCAGAAACAAGTTTTCAAGCCAGAAACGTGTGATTTGGGGAATTCTACACTAGCAGAGCAGTTTCATGTAGTTGGCATCAGTAATTGGTCCGAAAACAGCAGAATGTCACTTTTGAGCTTTTCGGCCCGAGAGAAGCATTTTGAGAGCATGTTGTCATTTAGGCTGTTACTTTCCAACAGAAGCACTCAGAAACAAGTTTTCAAGCCAGAAACAAGTTTTCAAGCCAGAAACGTGTGATTTGGGGAATTCTACACTAGCAGAGCAGTTTCATGTAGTTGGCATCAGTAATTGGTCCGAAAACAGCAGAATGTCACTTTTGAGCTTTTCGGCCCGAGAGAAGCATTTTGAGAGCATGTTGTCATTTAGGCTGTTACTTTCCAACAGAAGCACTCAGAAACAAGTTTTCAAGCCAGAAACGTGTGATTTGGGGAATTCTACACTAGCAGAGCAGTTTCATGTAGTTGGCATCAGTAATTGGTCCGAAAACAGCAGAATGTCACTTTTGAGCTTTTCGGCCCGAGAGAAGCATTTTGAGAGCATGTTGTCATTTAGGCTGTTACTTTCCAACAGAAGCACTCAGAAACAAGTTTTCAAGCCAGAAACAAGTTTTCAAGCCAGAAACGTGTGATTTGGGGAATTCTACACTAGCAGAGCAGTTTCATGTAGTTGGCATCAGTAATTGGTCCGAAAACAGCAGAATGTCACTTTTGAGCTTTTCGGCCCGAGAGAAGCATTTTGAGAGCATGTTGTCATTTAGGCTGTTACTTTCCAACAGAAGCACTCAGAAACAAGTTTTCAAGCCAGAAACAAGTTTTCAAGCCAGAAACGTGTGATTTGGGGAATTCTACACTAGCAGAGCAGTTTCATGTAGTTGGCATCAGTAATTGGTCCGAAAACAGCAGAATGTCACTTTTGAGCTTTTCGGCCCGAGAGAAGCATTTTGAGAGCATGTTGTCATTTAGGCTGTTACTTTCCAACAGAAGCACTCAGAAACAAGTTTTCAAGCCAGAGAACGTGTGATTTGGGGAATTCTACACTAGCAGAGCAGTTTCATGTAGTTGGCATCAGTAATTGGTCCGAAAACAGCAGAATGTCACTTTTGAGCTTTTCGGCCCGAGAGAAGCATTTTGAGAGCATGTTGTCATTTAGGCTGTTACTTTCCAACAGAAGCACTCAGAAACAAGTTTTCAAGCCAGAAACAAGTTTTCAAGCCAGAAACGTGTGATTTGGGGAATTCTACACTAGCAGAGCAGTTTCATGTAGTTGGCATCAGTAATTGGTCCGAAAACAGCAGAATGTCACTTTTGAGCTTTTCGGCCCGAGAGAAGCATTTTGAGAGCATGTTGTCATTTAGGCTGTTACTTTCCAACAGAAGCACTCAGAAACAAGTTTTCAAGCCAGAGACGTGTGATTTGGGGAATTCTACACTAGCAGAGCAGTTTCATGTAGTTGGCATCAGTAATTGGTCCGAAAACAGCAGAATGTCACTTTTGAGCTTTTCGGCCCGAGAGAAGCATTTTGAGAGCATGTTGTCATTTAGGCTGTTACTTTCCAACAGAAGCACTCAGAAACAAGTTTTCAAGCCAGAAACGTGTGATTTGGGGAATTCTACACTAGCAGAGCAGTTTCATGTAGTTGGCATCAGTAATTGGTCCGAAAACAGCAGAATGTCACTTTTGAGCTTTTCGGCCCGAGAGAAGCATTTTGAGAGCATGTTGTCATTTAGGCTGTTACTTTCCAACAGAAGCACTCAGAAACAAGTTTTCAAGCCAGAAACAAGTTTTCAAGCCAGAAACGTGTGATTTGGGGAATTCTACACTAGCAGAGCAGTTTCATGTAGTTGGCATCAGTAATTGGTCCGAAAACAGCAGAATGTCACTTTTGAGCTTTTCGGCCCGAGAGAAGCATTTTGAGAGCATGTTGTCATTTAGGCTGTTACTTTCCAACAGAAGCACTCAGAAACAAGTTTTCAAGCCAGAAAAGTTTTCAAGCCAGAACGTGTGATTTGGGGAATTCTACACTAGCAGAGCAGTTTCATGTAGTTGGCATCAGTAATTGGTCCGAAAACAGCAGAATGTCACTTTTGAGCTTTTCGGCCCGAGAGAAGCATTTTGAGAGCATGTTGTCATTTAGGCTGTTACTTTCCAACAGAAGCACTCAGAAACAAGTTT
>CM048921.1:44535867-44686160 GCA_026686955.1 Epinephelus cyanopodus | reverse complement strand
GCCTAGCTTGATCACGTAAGACGAGTTATGACGTCATTGTTGACACACGTATTGGTGTTCCTAGTGCCTAAACCTAACCTTGACCTTCATATTATTGTAAACTACACCTAAACCAATCCTTATCCTAACCCTAACCACTTTAAACCCTAGCATGTTGACCTAATTGGCATTTACATAAATTAAATAAATTATTTGACTAACAATACATTCTCTAAAAAACCTTAAAAAACACTACATAAATTTAAAAACACTTCATTCATGGGACACAATTAACCCTAACCATTTTAAACCCTAACAGAGTGACCTAATGGCATCACCATAAATTAATTAATTAATTGATTAAAAATACATTCTTAAAAAGCTTAAATTTACACAACAATTAAAAAACACATTCGCTACAAACATTAAAAATATTACATAAGGATTTTATTGATTAAAAACACACTCAATTCATGGATACAAGTAAACAACAGAAGACAGGTGGGATTTGGGCACAGAAACACAAGCATATTTATTTACAAAAATTAAAAACATGATTGGCAACACTAAAAACATAAATAGGAAATAGAAAACAAAAACACATTAGACAGATAGTTCATTTGGCATTATTTACAGAGGGAAAATCACTAATTAGGGGGTTAAAATTAAATTAAACTCATCTAGGCATATATAAAACATAATTAATCACACTTAAAAACATAAATAGGGAATTATAAATTCATTGGACACTATCTAAAACTGAGAATTCATTAAATTGGGGATTTTAAACCTGTTAAAATTCATTAATTGGCTACATTAAAAACAAGGGAAAGGAGGCAGGGACTCACAAAGGGTTAAAAAATCTTGGCAGAGCACATGACTGGTCATTAATGACTTTATTGTTATACAATATGCTTTAATTAAACAGGTTTTACTGTAATTTTTACTTGGAACAAGCCCAGGCTTGTTCCTCCATTAGTGTGTGTGTGCTCAATCCACGTGGGAGGAGCCTTGAGACTCACTCACTCTCACACAGAGCTCATTTCTACTGCAGCAGCCAGAGGAGAAGCAGCTCTCGGTCTCAGCTCCAGTAGTCAGTCCAAACTCTGCAATAGTGCTGGTCCTGAGGAAGATTCACATGAATCGAAACGTCGACAGACAGCACTATATTAATTAGGATTACTTAAAAGCTCAGTAACAGCTGTTTTTTTCCCCTTGAGGGCAAACCTTTTTTCCTTCCCTCTCTTGGTCTCTTTTCGTGCCTTTTCTCCTCACTTCTCTCTTGAGGAAAATCCTTACCTTTACAGTTTTTTTAAGCATTTTTCCCTCTTCTCACTGCCTTTGATTACTTTTAACCTTTTGACCTCACCTTTTCCCCTTTTATTTTACAAATCTTCCTTTCCCCTTTTGGGAAAGCGCTTTTTGTTGCTCCTTTTTTTCATAATTTACATTTTCATTTCAACTATTGTTTTCTTTACTTTGTTGATATTTTTTTATATAACAAAGGCTACCCCAGGGAACAATAAACACAAACATTAAAGGACACCTACATACAAAACACAAATATTAAAGGACACACACACACACATACCAAACACAAGATTAAAGGACACGTACACACAAAACACAATATTAAAGGACATATACACACAAAACACAATATTAAAGGACACATACACATAAAACACAACATTAAAGGACACATACACCAAAAACACAATATTAAAGGACACGTACACACAAAATATAAACAGTACACACGTGCACACACACTTACATTAAACATAAAAAATAAGAAAAAAATACATAAAAACAAACAAAAAACATAAAAAATCACAAACAACGACACAACAATGGCTGATGGGGCCTGGACTACAGTCCATCGTGGCAGGAAACGCCACAACAAATACAGGGGGCCAGCATGGCTGGGGTGCCCCTGGGAGGATGGACGGTGCACCTCCCTTCCCCTTTAACGGGGGATGGGGTACAGTCCCCTACCCTAACCAGCGAGCGCCTCCTCCTTGGGTGCCTCGCTATGCTGGTCCCCAAGCACCCTCATATGCGGCCGCATTAAAGGGTCCCCCCTACCAAAACAAAAAACGTCCCCCCTACCAAAACACAAAAAAGCCCCTCCATTCCCTGCTCCACCGGCTGGTGGGGTGGGGGATGTCAGGAGACAACCGGCTGACCCAGCATTCGGGCGCCTGGTCAGAAAAATGCACACCTTGATTAAGATGGTACACCACCTCCAAAATGTGGCTCCTAAGCCAGATAGACAAGAGCCTAAAATGATCTCCAGGATGGTTCATATTTTAACAACAATGATTAAACCTGCTACTCCCACTGATCACACAATGGATCTCATTAAGGGTAATGCAGAAAACTGGGGTTATAACACACTGACCATTCTCATGGACCATTACCAAACGGGCCTGGAGACCATTTTACAGGAGCTCACGGGAATGCTGATTCCAGATTGGAAATCAGCTTTCCAGGTAGCTGTAAGGTGGGCTAAGAGAAACCTACCACGCCTACCACAAGAAGTAGTGGACCACGCCGAGGCTATGATTACGGAAAGGGTGTCAGCGAGGGGTGGTCAGGTTGCCCCACAGCAGGCACAGATACCACCTAACCCTGCCACCACCACAAGCACCCGTTCCTCGCAACGGTCCCCTCGAAGGGCCACAAGCCAAAAACATTCATCACAGCCAAACAAGAACACGGCGGCGGCCACTATGACCGAACCTTTTGAGTATAAAGGGGAGGAAATACACTCACCCATAGGGCAACCTCCTTTAGAACGTAGAGACTCTACTTCTGGGGGTCGCAGGAGAACCAGGGGAGTAGTATTGAATGGAGTTAACCGCCTCCTCCCGAACGATGACGACGGCGATCCTAGCGACTGGAGAGTGACAGAGGCTCCCGCGAACGAGCCCACACGCCAACAGTCTAGACTTGATAGAGGATGAGGATGAGGTGGAAGAAAGTGAAGGAGAAGAGTTGGCAGAGCCTGAAATTCAGGACCATGAGGTCCCAGTTGAGACCCCCGAGACCACCCAACAGGACTTCTATCATGACAACCGCCCACGTCCACCGACAGTACTTGGACTCAGACGAGGAGCTCTTTGACGAGTCATCTGAACACTTGACGGCTTCCACACCGCAACGCAAATTCCAAGTGCACAGGCACATCAACACCCAACGGAAGCTCACAGACTGGAATTTGGCTGTTCATCGAAAAGACTCATCATCGGAGACTCCAATCTCTGCAGGTTTCCAGATTACACCGACGCTGATCTGCAGATTGACTGCTTTCCAGGCGCACATTTTCGCCACGCCCAGGCCTTGATGGAAAAGACCTGCCCCCCTAGTAATGTCACGGTGGAACTGATTGTATTGGCCTTTGGTCTCAACGGCAGGGGAAATAAGTCCAAGGAGACCACAGTCAAGAACGTACAGGCAGCTATAAGGGCTACTAAGAAAAAGTTCCCTTATGCCAAAATTTGGATTCCTTTGGTCAACTTCTCAACAGAGCTCCCCAGGAGGAACAAGAGAACTTGTACATCCTCAACGAGTACTTGGAGAAGAACCAGAGTTACATTCCGCTCTTGCCTGAGGACGAATTCACTACTGAAACAGATGATGTACATTGGACAACACATACTGCAGAGGCCATGTTCCAACACTGGGTGAGTGCTTTAAACTTGACCTCCCTCTAAGTCCAGTAGAGGAGGGGGTCAAAGGGACACAGTCCCTACTTGCCCAGAATGTAATTGTCTTGGCCCCAAACTTCACTCTCTCTGGGCCACAGCGTGAACTTTTAGGTAGGCTTGACCTTCGTGCCTACTTTAGGCCTAAACAAGGATCAAAAATTACAGTTCCAAGCAGATTTACAGAACTATCACAGAAAAATTAAGTTGGCTACATATTTTAGAAATGCCCCCAAAAAAACTGCACGCCCCTTCGTAGGGCCTTCAATTTGGTCCCCGCCAGACGAAAAATTGTCACCGGACGTCAAGCGACTAATTGAAACTGATTTGCACTCATTTGACGCACACTTTAAATTAATAAAAGAAAAATGCAATTTATCATTGTCTGAACAACATGCCCTAAAGGAACTCAAACGCGCTAAGCACATTGTCATCAAACCGGCGGACAAAGGGTCTGCGGTGGTGATCTTAGACAGGGACCAATATATTTGAGGTCGAGCGCCAGCTTAATGATACGGTGTATTACAAAAAATTGACTAAAATATATTTGGACACCATCCCTTTAGTGGATGAAATTTTGAAGCAATTAAAGTTAAAAAAATTCATTAATGGCAAACAGGCCCGATACTTAAGGGGTGATGTTGAACCAAGAGAGGAGGTTTTACATCCTCCCCAAAATACATAAAAGCCCAGAAAAATGGACGATACCATTTCAGCTCCCACCAGGACGTCCAATCGTTTCTGATTGCGGGAGCGAAACTTATCGTACAGCTGAGTATTTAGATTTCCATTTGAACCCATTGGCTTCCAAACATCCGTCTTATGTTAAAGACACATATCATTTCATAGAGTTGGTCAAGAGCCTCACAGTCCCCTCTCAATCATATTTCTTCTCAATGGACGTAAATAGTTTATATACTAATATTGATATACAAGCAGGACTGGCTTCAGTTAGACAAATTTTTGACAAATACCCTGACCCCAAGAGGCCTGACAAGGAATTGTTGCAATTATTAGAGATCAATTTGGTTAGAAATGACTTCATGTTTAATGGACAGTATTACTTACAAATTAAAGGCACCGCTATGGGGAAGAAATTTGCCCCCGCGTACGCCAATATTTTCATGGCTAACTGGGAGGAAAGTGTATTTGCCAAATGTAAACACAAACCTAGCCACTATTTCCGCTATTTAGATGACATATGGGGAATATGGGAGGGCTCCAAGGAGCAATTTCAGGAGTTTGTGAATGTTTTGAATTCCCATGATCCCTCAATCAAACTTGAAGCTGAGATACATGAACGTCTATTGACTTTTTGGACACAACGGTCTACAAAGGCCCTACATTTGAAACCAGTAACAAATTGGACATCAAAGTCTTCTTTAAAAAGACAGATACACATGCTTTGTTGTACAAGAGTAGTTTCCATCCAAAACACACTTTTAAGGGTATTGTGCAATCGCAGATATTGAGGTTCAAACGTATCTGTACTCAGCAGACAGATTTTAAGGAAGCAGTTCAAATCCTTTTCAAGGCCTTGAGGGGCAGGGGATACTGCAGAACATTTTTGAGACACTGTTTAAAAAATTTTTTGAAAATACGAGGGAGGGATCAGGGGAATTTAATTCCACTTATTTCCACATTTGGTTCAGTCAATGTCATGTTGAATGGTAAGTTTAAACACAATTTTGACAATATTATAGGGAAATCAGACCTGCTTCCTGATACAAGGGTCATTTCGGCCTACAGGAGGAATCCTAACCTCTGTGACCTTTTGGTTCGGGCTAAATTGCCCTCGTTGACGGTGCAGAAACCTTTGATGTTGGAGAAACAGTTTTCCAGATTGCGGTTTGTGAAGAACCACGGAGACAACACTGTCATACAGCTCCAACAGGGCTTCTCAACCAAATCCAAAAACTGTATATATTTACTGTATTGTCTTAAGTGTAATATGCAATACGTGGGTGAAACTAAAAATACGTTGTCCACACGTATGGTGCAACACAGGTACAACGTCAGACACCAGAAGGAAGTTGATACACCACTGATCAGACATATCCTCCTACACGGTATGGACTCGATCAGGATGGCAGGATTACAAAAAAATGTCAACTGGACTGATCGTGAACGTAAAAGTATGGAGAGATTTTGGATATACCGATTAGGAACAAGGGAACCTGGTGGGTTGAACTTGAAACGTAATTGAAGCTACGGCTTCGGTACTCAAGACCCCATACGGTCGGTTAGCTTAGAAGCTATACTGTACACAGGATTAAGGACTGAGCCTCATGACGTAAAGACATGATGTAACTAAAAAACGGAATTTAAAAACGTAGTCTCTGGACCAAGGCCCCGGTGAGTTCATTCAGCTGACCTGTCACCTTGTATATAGTAGCCACAGTAGGGTCAACTGGCCTTAATTCATGGAGATCCATGAATCTGGACCTGACCTTTGACCTCTACAGGATCACAGTCTTCTTGCCTAAACCTAAGCCTAGCTTGATCACGTAAGACGAGTTATGACGTCATTGTTGACACACGTATTGGTGTTCCTAGTGCCTAAACCTAACCTTGACCTTCATATTATTGTAAACTACACCTAAACCAATCCTTATCCTAACCCTAACCACTTTAAACCCTAGCATGTTGACCTAATTGGCATTTACATAAATTAAATAAATTATTTGACTAACAATACATTCTCTAAAAACCTTAAAAAACACTACATAAATTTAAAAACACTTCATTCATGGGACACAATTAACCCTAACCATTTTAAACCCTAACAGAGTGACCTAATTGGCATCACCATAAATTAATTAATTAATTGATTAAAAATACATTCTTTAAAAAGCTTAAATTTACACAACAATTAAAAAACACATTCGCTACAAACATTAAAAATATTACATAAGGATTTTATTGATTAAAAACACACTCAATTCATGGGATACAAGTAAACAACAGAAGACAGGTGGGATTTGGGCACAGAAACACAAGCATATTTATTTACAAAAATTAAAAACATGATTGGCAACACTAAAAACATAAATAGGAAATAGAACAACAAAAACACATTAGACAGATAGTTCATTTGGCATTATTTACAGAGGGAAAATCACTAATTAGGGGGTTAAAATTAATTAAACTCATCTAGGCATATATAAAACATAATTAATCACACTTAAAAACATAAATAGGGAATTATAAATTCATTGGACACTATCTAAAACTGAGAATTCATTAAATTGGGGATTTTAACCTGTTAAATTCATTAATTGGCTACATTAAAAACAAGGGAAAGGAGGCAGGGACTCACAAAGGGTTAAAAAATCTTGGCAGAGCACATGACTGGTCATTAATGACTTTATTGTTATACAATATGCTTTAATTAAACAGGTTTTACTGTAATTTTTACTTGGAACAAGCCCAGGCTTGTTCCTCCATTAGTGTGTGTGTGCTCAATCCACGTGGGAGGAGCCTTGAGACTCACTCACTCTCACACAGAGCTCATTTCTACTGCAGCAGCCAGAGGAGAAGCAGCTCTCGGTCTCAGCTCCAGTAGTCAGTCCAAACTCTGCAATAGTGCTGGTCCTGAGGAAGATTCACATGAATCGAAACGTCGACAGACAGCACTATATTAATTAGGATTACTTAAAAGCTCAGTAACAGCTGTTTTTTTTCCCCTTGAGGGCAAACCTTTTTTCCTTCCCTCTCTTGGTCTCTTTTCGTGCCTTTTCTCCTCACTTCTCTCTTGAGGAAAATCCTTACCTTTACATTTTTTTAAGCATTTTTCCCTCTTTCTCACTGCCTTTTGATTACTTTTAACCTTTTGACCTCACCTTTTCCCTTTTTATTTTACAAATCTTCCTTTCCCCTTTTGGGAAAGCGCTTTTTGTTGCTCCTTATTTTTTCATAATTTACATTTTCATTTCAACTATTGTTTTCTTTACTTTGTTGATTTTTTTATATAACAAAGGCTACCCCAGGGGAACAATAAACACAAACATTAAAGGACACCTACATACAAAACACAAATATTAAAGGACACACACACACATACCAAACACAAGATTAAAGGACACGTACACACAAAACACAATATTAAAGGACATATACACACAAAACACAATATTAAAGGACACATACACATAAAACACAACATTAAAGGACACATACACCAAAAACACAATATTAAAGGACACGTACACACAAAATATAAACAGTACACACGTGCACACACACTTACATTAAACATAAAAAATAAGAAAAAAATACATAAAAACAAACAAAAAACATAAAAAAATCACAAACAACGACACAACAATGGCTGATGGGGCCTGGACTACAGTCCATCGTGGCAGGAAACGCCACAACAAATACAGGGGGGGCCAGCATGGCTGGGGTGCCCCTGGGAGGATGGACGGTGCACCTCCCTTCCCCTTTAACGGGGGATGGGGTACAGTCCCCTACCCTAACCAGCGAGCGCCTCCTCCTTGGGTGCCTCGCTATGCTGGTCCCCAAGCACCCTCATATGCGGCCGCATTAAAGGGTCCCCCCTACCAAAACAAAAAACGTCCCCCCTACCAAAACAAAAAAGCCCCTCCATTCCCTGCTCCACCGGCTGGTGGGTGGGGGATGTCAGGAGACAACCGGCTGACCCAGCATTCGGGCGCCTGGTCAGAAAAAATGCACACCTTGATTAAGATGGTACACCACCTCCAAAATGTGGCTCCTAAGCCAGATAGACAAGAGCCTAAAATGATCTCCAGGATGGTTCATATTTTAACAACAATGATTAAACCTGCTACTCCCACTGATCACACAATGGATCTCATTAAGGGTAATGCAGAAAACTGGGGTTATAACACACTGACCATTCTCATGGACCATTACCAAACGGGCCTGGAGACCATTTTACAGGAGCTCACGGGAATGCTGATTCCAGATTGGAAATCAGCTTTCCAGGTAGCTGTAAGGTGGGCTAAGAGAAACCTACCACGCCTACCACAAGAAGTAGTGGACCACGCCGAGGCTATGATTACGGAAAGGGTGTCAGCGAGGGGTGGTCAGGTTGCCCCACAGCAGGCACAGATACCACCTAACCCTGCCACCACCACAAGCACCCGTTCCTCGCAACGGTCCCCTCGAAGGGCCACAAGCCAAAAACATTCATCACAGCCAAACAAGAACACGGCGGCGGCCACTATGACCGAACCTTTTGAGTATAAAGGGGAGGAATACACTCACCCATAGGGCAACCTCCTTTAGAACGTAGAGACTCTACTTCTGGGGGTCGCAGGAGAACCAGGGGAGTAGTATTGAATGGAGTTAACCGCCTCCTCCCGAACGATGACGACGGCGATCCTAGCGACTGGAGAGTGACAGAGGCTCCCGCGAACGAGCCCACACGCCAACAGTCTATGACTTTGATAGAGGATGAGGATGAGGTGGAAGAAAGTGAAGGAGAAGAGTTGGCAGAGCCTGAAATTCAGGACCATGAGGTCCCAGTTGAGACCCCGAGACCACCCAACAGGACTTCTATCATGACAACCGCCCACGTCCACCGACAGTACTTGGACTCAGACGAGGAGCTCTTTGACGAGTCATCTGAACACTTGACGGCTTCCACACCGCAACGCAAATTCCAAGTGCACAGGCACATCAACACCCAACGGAAGCTCACAGACTGGAATTTGGCTGTTCATCGAAAAAGACTCATCATCGGAGACTCCAATCTCTGCAGGTTTCCAGATTACACCGACGCTGATCTGCAGATTGACTGCTTTCCAGGCGCACATTTTCGCCACGCCCAGGCCTTGATGGAAAAGACCTGCCCCCCTAGTAATGTCACGGTGGAACTGATTGTATTGGCCTTTGGTCTCAACGGCAGGGGAAATAAGTCCAAGGAGACCACAGTCAAGAACGTACAGGCAGCTATAAGGGCTACTAAGAAAAAGTTCCCTTATGCCAAAATTTGGATTCCTTTGGTCAACTTCTCAACAGAGCTCCCCCAGGAGGAACAAGAGAACTTGTACATCCTCAACGAGTACTTGGAGAAGAACCAGAGTTACATTCCGCTCTTGCCTGAGGACGAATTCACTACTGAAACAGATGATGTACATTGGACAACACATACTGCAGAGGCCATGTTCCAACACTGGGTGAGTGCTTTAAACTTGACCTCCCTCTAAGTCCAGTAGAGGAGGGGGTCAAAGGGACACAGTCCCTACTTGCCCAGAATGTAATTGTCTTGGCCCCAAACTTCACTCTCTCTGGGCCACAGCGTGAACTTTTAGGTAGAGGCTTGACCTTCGTGCCTACTTTAGGCCTAAACAAGGATCAAAAATTACAGTTCCAAGCAGATTTACAGAACTATCACAGAAAAATTAAGTTGGCTACATATTTTAGAAATGCCCCCAAAAAAACTGCACGCCCCTTCGTAGGGCCTTCAATTTGGTCCCCGCCAGACGAAAAATTGTCACCGGACGTCAAGCGACTAATTGAAACTGATTTGCACTCATTTGACGCACACTTTAAATTAATAAAAGAAAAATGCAATTTATCATTGTCTGAACAACATGCCCTAAAGGAACTCAAACGCGCTAAGCACATTGTCATCAAACCGGCGGACAAAGGGTCTGCGGTGGTGATCTTAGACAGGGACCAATATATATTTGAGGTCGAGCGCCAGCTTAATGATACGGTGTATTACAAAAAATTGACTAAACCTATATATTTGGACACCATCCCTTTAGTGGATGAAATTTTGAAGCAATTAAAGTTAAAAAAATTCATTAATGGCAAACAGGCCCGATACTTAAGGGGTGATGTTGAACCAAGAGAGAGGAGGTTTTACATCCTCCCCAAAATACATAAAAGCCCAGAAAAATGGACGATACCATTTCAGCTCCCACCAGGACGTCCAATCGTTTCTGATTGCGGGAGCGAAACTTATCGTACAGCTGAGTATTTAGATTTCCATTTGAACCCATTGGCTTCCAAACATCCGTCTTATGTTAAAGACACATATCATTTCATAGAGTTGGTCAAGAGCCTCACAGTCCCCTCTCAATCATATTTCTTCTCAATGGACGTAAATAGTTTATATACTAATATTGATATACAAGCAGGACTGGCTTCAGTTAGACAAATTTTTGACAAATACCCTGACCCCAAGAGGCCTGACAAGGAATTGTTGCAATTATTAGAGATCAATTTGGTTAGAAATGACTTCATGTTTAATGGACAGTATTACTTACAAATTAAAGGCACCGCTATGGGGAAGAAATTTGCCCCCGCGTACGCCAATATTTTCATGGCTAACTGGGAGGAAAGTGTATTTGCCAAATGTAAACACAAACCTAGCCACTATTTCCGCTATTTAGATGACATATGGGGAATATGGGAGGGCTCCAAGGAGCAATTTCAGGAGTTTGTGAATGTTTTGAATTCCCATGATCCCTCAATCAAACTTGAAGCTGAGATACATGAACGGTCTATTGACTTTTTGGACACAACGGTCTACAAAGGCCCTACATTTGAAACCAGTAACAAATTGGACATCAAAGTCTTCTTTAAAAAGACAGATACACATGCTTTGTTGTACAAGAGTAGTTTCCATCCAAAACACACTTTTAAGGGTATTGTGCAATCGCAGATATGAGGTTCAAACGTATCTGTACTCAGCAGACAGATTTTAAGGAAGCAGTTCAAATCCTTTTCAAGGCCTTGAGGGGCAGGGGATACTGCAGAACATTTTTGAGACACTGTTTAAAAAATTTTTTGAAAATACGAGGGAGGGATCAGGGGAATTTAATTCCACTTATTTCCACATTTGGTTCAGTCAATGTCATGTTGAATGGTAAGTTTAAACACAATTTTGACAATATTATAGGGAAATCAGACCTGCTTCCTGATACAAGGGTCATTTCGGCCTACAGGAGGAATCCTAACCTCTGTGACCTTTTGGTTCGGGCTAAATTGCCCTCGTTGACGGTGCAGAAACCTTTGATGTTGGAGAAACAGTTTTCCAGATTGCGGTTTGTGAAGAACCACGGAGACAACACTGTCATACAGCTCCAACAGGGCTTCTCAACCAAATCCAAAAACTGTATATATTTACTGTATTGTCTTAAGTGTAATATGCAATACGTGGGTGAAACTAAAAATACGTTGTCCACACGTATGGTGCAACACAGGTACAACGTCAGACACCAGAAGGAAGTTGATACACCACTGATCAGACATATCCTCCTACACGGTATGGACTCGATCAGGATGGCAGGATTACAAAAAAATGTCAACTGGACTGATCGTGAACGTAAAAGTATGGAGAGATTTTGGATATACCGATTAGGAACAAGGGAACCTGGTGGGTTGAACTTGAAACGTAATTGAAGCTACGGCTTCGGTACTCAAGACCCCATACGGTCGGTTAGCTTAGAAGCTATACTGTACACAGGATTAAGGACTGAGCCTCATGACGTAAAGACATGATGTAACTAAAAAACGGAATTTAAAAACGTAGTCTCTGGACCAAGGCCCCGGTGAGTTCATTCAGCTGACCTGTCACCTTGTATATAGTAGCCACAGTAGGGTCAACTGGCCTTAATTCATGGAGATCCATGAATCTGGACCTGACCTTTGACCTCTACAGGATCACAGTCTTCTTGCCTAAACCTAAGCCTAGCTTGATCACGTAAGACGAGTTATGACGTCATTGTTGACACACGTATTGGTGTTCCTAGTGCCTAAACCTAACCTTGACCTTCATATTATTGTAAACTACACCTAAACCAATCCTTATCCTAACCCTAACCACTTTAAACCCTAGCATGTTGACCTAATTGGCATTTACATAAATTAAATAAATTATTTGACTAACAATACATTCTCTAAAAAACCTTAAAAAACACTACATAAATTTAAAAACACTTCATTCATGGGACACAATTAACCCTAACCATTTTAAACCCTAACAGAGTGACCTAATTGGCATCACCATAAATTAATTAATTAATTGATTAAAAATACATTCTTTAAAAAGCTTAAATTTACACAACAATTAAAAAACACATTCGCTACAAACATTAAAAATATTACATAAGGATTTTATTGATTAAAAACACACTCAATTCATGGGATACAAGTAAACAACAGAAGACAGGTGGGATTTGGGCACAGAAACACAAGCATATTTATTTACAAAAATTAAAAACATGATTGGCAACACTAAAAACATAAATAGGAAATAGAACAACAAAAACACATTAGACAGATAGTTCATTTGGCATTATTTACAGAGGGAAAATCACTAATTAGGGGTTAAAATTAATTAAACTCATCTAGGCATATATAAAACATAATTAATCACACTTAAAAACATAAATAGGGAATTATAAATTCATTGGACACTATCTAAAACTGAGAATTCATTAAATTGGGGATTTTAACCTGTTAAATTCATTAATTGGCTACATTAAAAACAAGGGAAAGGAGGCAGGGACTCACAAAGGGTTAAAAAATCTTGGCAGAGCACATGACTGGTCATTAATGACTTTATTGTTATACAATATGCTTTAATTAAACAGGTTTTACTGTAATTTTTACTTGGAACAAGCCCAGGCTTGTTCCTCCATTAGTGTGTGTGTGCTCAATCCACGTGGGAGGAGCCTTGAGACTCACTCACTCTCACACAGAGCTCATTTCTACTGCAGCAGCCAGAGGAGAAGCAGCTCTCGGTCTCAGCTCCAGTAGTCAGTCCAAACTCTGCAATAGTGCTGGTCCTGAGGAAGATTCACATGAATCGAAACGTCGACAGACAGCACTATATTAATTAGGATTACTTAAAAGCTCAGTAACAGCTGTTTTTTTCCCCTTGAGGGCAAACCTTTTTTCCTTCCCTCTCTTGGTCTCTTTTCGTGCCTTTTCTCCTCACTTCTCTCTTGAGGAAAATCCTTACCTTTACAGTTTTTTTAAGCATTTTTCCCTCTTTCTCACTGCCTTTTGATTACTTTTAACCTTTTGACCTCACCTTTTCCCCTTTTTATTTTACAAATCTTCCTTTCCCCTTTTGGGAAAGCGCTTTTTGTTGCTCCTTATTTTTTCATAATTTACATTTTCATTTCAACTATTGTTTTCTTTACTTTGTTGATATTTTTTTATATAACAAAGGCTACCCCAGGGGAACAATAAACACAAACATTAAAGGACACCTACATACAAAACACAAATATTAAAGGACACACACACACACATACCAAACACAAGATTAAAGGACACGTACACACAAAACACAATATTAAAGGACATATACACACAAAACACAATATTAAAGGACACATACACATAAAACACAACATTAAAGGACACATACACCAAAAACACAATATTAAAGGACACGTACACACAAAATATAAACAGTACACACGTGCACACACACTTACATTAAACATAAAAAATAAGAAAAAAATACATAAAAACAAACAAAAAACATAAAAAAATCACAAACAACGACACAACAATGGCTGATGGGGCCTGGACTACAGTCCATCGTGGCAGGAAACGCCACAACAAATACAGGGGGGGCCAGCATGGCTGGGGTGCCCCTGGGAGGATGGACGGTGCACCTCCCTTCCCCTTTAACGGGGGATGGGGTACAGTCCCCTACCCTAACCAGCGAGCGCCTCCTCCTTGGGTGCCTCGCTATGCTGGTCCCCAAGCACCCTCATATGCGGCCGCATTAAAGGGTCCCCCCTACCAAAACAAAAAACGTCCCCCCTACCAAAACAAAAAAGCCCCTCCATTCCCTGCTCCACCGGCTGGTGGGGTGGGGGATGTCAGGAGACAACCGGCTGACCCAGCATTCGGGCGCCTGGTCAGAAAAATGCACACCTTGATTAAGATGGTACACCACCTCCAAAATGTGGCTCCTAAGCCAGATAGACAAGAGCCTAAAATGATCTCCAGGATGGTTCATATTTTAACAACAATGATTAAACCTGCTACTCCCACTGATCACACAATGGATCTCATTAAGGGTAATGCAGAAAACTGGGGTTATAACACACTGACCATTCTCATGGACCATTACCAAACGGGCCTGGAGACCATTTTACAGGAGCTCACGGGAATGCTGATTCCAGATTGGAAATCAGCTTTCCAGGTAGCTGTAAGGTGGGCTAAGAGAAACCTACCACGCCTACCACAAGAAGTAGTGGACCACGCCGAGGCTATGATTACGGAAAGGGTGTCAGCGAGGGGTGGTCAGGTTGCCCCACAGCAGGCACAGATACCACCTAACCCTGCCACCACCACAAGCACCCGTTCCTCGCAACGGTCCCCTCGAAGGGCCACAAGCCAAAAACATTCATCACAGCCAAACAAGAACACGGCGGCGGCCACTATGACCGAACCTTTTGAGTATAAAGGGGAGGAAATACACTCACCCATAGGGCAACCTCCTTTAGAACGTAGAGACTCTACTTCTGGGGTCGCAGGAGAACCAGGGGAGTAGTATTGAATGGAGTTAACCGCCTCCTCCCGAACGATGACGACGGCGATCCTAGCGACTGGAGAGTGACAGAGGCTCCCGCGAACGAGCCCACACGCCAACAGTCTATGACTTTGATAGAGGATGAGGATGAGGTGGAAGAAAGTGAAGGAGAAGAGTTGGCAGAGCCTGAAATTCAGGACCATGAGGTCCCAGTTGAGACCCCGAGACCACCCAACAGGACTTCTATCATGACAACCGCCCACGTCCACCGACAGTACTTGGACTCAGACGAGGAGCTCTTTGACGAGTCATCTGAACACTTGACGGCTTCCACACCGCAACGCAAATTCCAAGTGCACAGGCACATCAACACCCAACGGAAGCTCACAGACTGGAATTTGGCTGTTCATCGAAAAAGACTCATCATCGGAGACTCCAATCTCTGCAGGTTTCCAGATTACACCGACGCTGATCTGCAGATTGACTGCTTTCCAGGCGCACATTTTCGCCACGCCCAGGCCTTGATGGAAAAGACCTGCCCCCCTAGTAATGTCACGGTGGAACTGATTGTATTGGCCTTTGGTCTCAACGGCAGGGGAAATAAGTCCAAGGAGACCACAGTCAAGAACGTACAGGCAGCTATAAGGGCTACTAAGAAAAAGTTCCCTTATGCCAAAATTTGGATTCCTTTGGTCAACTTCTCAACAGAGCTCCCCCAGGAGGAACAAGAGAACTTGTACATCCTCAACGAGTACTTGGAGAAGAACCAGAGTTACATTCCGCTCTTGCCTGAGGACGAATTCACTACTGAAACAGATGATGTACATTGGACAACACATACTGCAGAGGCCATGTTCCAACACTGGGTGAGTGCTTTAAACTTGACCTCCCTCTAAGTCCAGTAGAGGAGGGGGTCAAAGGGACACAGTCCCTACTTGCCCAGAATGTAATTGTCTTGGCCCCAAACTTCACTCTCTCTGGGCCACAGCGTGAACTTTTAGGTAGAGGCTTGACCTTCGTGCCTACTTTAGGCCTAAACAAGGATCAAAAATTACAGTTCCAAGCAGATTTACAGAACTATCACAGAAAAATTAAGTTGGCTACATATTTTAGAAATGCCCCCAAAAAAACTGCACGCCCCTTCGTAGGGCCTTCAATTTGGTCCCCGCCAGACGAAAAATTGTCACCGGACGTCAAGCGACTAATTGAAACTGATTTGCACTCATTTGACGCACACTTTAAATTAATAAAAGAAAAATGCAATTTATCATTGTCTGAACAACATGCCCTAAAGGAACTCAAACGCGCTAAGCACATTGTCATCAAACCGGCGGACAAAGGGTCTGCGGTGGTGATCTTAGACAGGGACCAATATATATTTGAGGTCGAGCGCCAGCTTAATGATACGGTGTATTACAAAAAATTGACTAAACCTATATATTTGGACACCATCCCTTTAGTGGATGAAATTTTGAAGCAATTAAAGTTAAAAAAATTCATTAATGGCAAACAGGCCCGATACTTAAGGGGTGATGTTGAACCAAGAGAGAGGAGGTTTTACATCCTCCCCAAAATACATAAAAGCCCAGAAAAATGGACGATACCATTTCAGCTCCCACCAGGACGTCCAATCGTTTCTGATTGCGGGAGCGAAACTTATCGTACAGCTGAGTATTTAGATTTCCATTTGAACCCATTGGCTTCCAAACATCCGTCTTATGTTAAAGACACATATCATTTCATAGAGTTGGTCAAGAGCCTCACAGTCCCCTCTCAATCATATTTCTTCTCAATGGACGTAAATAGTTTATATACTATTGATATACAAGCAGGACTGGCTTCAGTTAGACAAATTTTTGACAAATACCCTGACCCCAAGAGGCCTGACAAGGAATTGTTGCAATTATTAGAGATCAATTTGGTTAGAAATGACTTCATGTTTAATGGACAGTATTACTTACAAATTAAAGGCACCGCTATGGGGAAGAAATTTGCCCCCGCGTACGCCAATATTTTCATGGCTAACTGGGAGGAAAGTGTATTTGCCAAATGTAAACACAAACCTAGCCACTATTTCCGCTATTTAGATGACATATGGGGAATATGGGAGGGCTCCAAGGAGCAATTTCAGGAGTTTGTGAATGTTTTGAATTCCCATGATCCCTCAATCAAACTTGAAGCTGAGATACATGAACGGTCTATTGACTTTTTGGACACAACGGTCTACAAAGGCCCTACATTTGAAACCAGTAACAAATTGGACATCAAAGTCTTCTTTAAAAAGACAGATACACATGCTTTGTTGTACAAGAGTAGTTTCCATCCAAAACACACTTTTAAGGGTATTGTGCAATCGCAGATATTGAGGTTCAAACGTATCTGTACTCAGCAGACAGATTTTAAGGAAGCAGTTCAAATCCTTTTCAAGGCCTTGAGGGGCAGGGGATACTGCAGAACATTTTTGAGACACTGTTTAAAAAATTTTTTGAAAATACGAGGGAGGGATCAGGGGAATTTAATTCCACTTATTTCCACATTTGGTTCAGTCAATGTCATGTTGAATGGTAAGTTTAAACACAATTTTGACAATATTATAGGGAAATCAGACCTGCTTCCTGATACAAGGGTCATTTCGGCCTACAGGAGGAATCCTAACCTCTGTGACCTTTTGGTTCGGGCTAAATTGCCCTCGTTGACGGTGCAGAAACCTTTGATGTTGGAGAAACAGTTTTCCAGATTGCGGTTTGTGAAGAACCACGGAGACAACACTGTCATACAGCTCCAACAGGGCTTCTCAACCAAATCCAAAAACTGTATATATTTACTGTATTGTCTTAAGTGTAATATGCAAATACGTGGGTGAAACTAAAAATACGTTGTCCACACGTATGGTGCAACACAGGTACAACGTCAGACACCAGAAGGAAGTTGATACACCACTGATCAGACATATCCTCCTACACGGTATGGACTCGATCAGGATGGCAGGATTACAAAAAAATGTCAACTGGACTGATCGTGAACGTAAAAGTATGGAGAGATTTTGGATATACCGATTAGGAACAAGGGAACCTGGTGGGTTGAACTTGAAACGTAATTGAAGCTACGGCTTCGGTACTCAAGACCCCATACGGTCGGTTAGCTTAGAAGCTATACTGTACACAGGATTAAGGACTGAGCCTCATGACGTAAAGACATGATGTAACTAAAAAACGGAATTTAAAAACGTAGTCTCTGGACCAAGGCCCCGGTGAGTTCATTCAGCTGACCTGTCACCTTGTATATAGTAGCCACAGTAGGGTCAACTGGCCTTAATTCATGGAGATCCATGAATCTGGACCTGACCTTTGACCTCTACAGGATCACAGTCTTCTTGCCTAAACCTAAGCCTAGCTTGATCACGTAAGACGAGTTATGACGTCATTGTTGACACACGTATTGGTGTTCCTAGTGCCTAAACCTAACCTTGACCTTCATATTATTGTAAACTACACCTAAACCAATCCTTATCCTAACCCTAACCACTTTAAACCCTAGCATGTTGACCTAATTGGCATTTACATAAATTAAATAAATTATTTGACTAACAATACATTCTCTAAAAAACCTTAAAAAACACTACATAAATTTAAAAACACTTCATTCATGGGACACAATTAACCCTAACCATTTTAAACCCTAACAGAGTGACCTAATTGGCATCACCATAAATTAATTAATTAATTGATTAAAAATACATTCTTTAAAAAGCTTAAATTTACACAACAATTAAAAAACACATTCGCTACAAACATTAAAAATATTACATAAGGATTTTATTGATTAAAAACACACTCAATTCATGGGATACAAGTAAACAACAGAAGACAGGTGGGATTTGGGCACAGAAACACAAGCATATTTATTTACAAAAATTAAAAACATGATTGGCAACACTAAAAACATAAATAGGAAATAGAACAACAAAAACACATTAGACAGATAGTTCATTTGGCATTATTTACAGAGGGAAAATCACTAATTAGGGGGTTAAAATTAATTAAACTCATCTAGGCATATATAAAACATAATTAATCACACTTAAAAACATAAATAGGGAATTATAAATTCATTGGACACTATCTAAAACTGAGAATTCATTAAATTGGGGATTTTAACCTGTTAAATTAATTGGCTACATTAAAAACAAGGGAAAGGAGGCAGGGACTCACAAAGGGTTAAAAAATCTTGGCAGAGCACATGACTGGTCATTAATGACTTTATTGTTATACAATATGCTTTAATTAAACAGGTTTTACTGTAATTTTTACTTGGAACAAGCCCAGGCTTGTTCCTCCATTAGTGTGTGTGTGCTCAATCCACGTGGGAGGAGCCTTGAGACTCACTCACTCTCACACAGAGCTCATTTCTACTGCAGCAGCCAGAGGAGAAGCAGCTCTCGGTCTCAGCTCCAGTAGTCAGTCCAAACTCTGCAATAGTGCTGGTCCTGAGGAAGATTCACATGAATCGAAACGTCGACAGACAGCACTATATTAATTAGGATTACTTAAAAGCTCAGTAACAGCTGTTTTTTTCCCCTTGAGGGCAAACCTTTTTTCCTTCCCTCTCTTGGTCTCTTTTCGTGCCTTTTCTCCTCACTTCTCTCTTGAGGAAAATCCTTACCTTTACAGTTTTTTTAAGCATTTTTCCCTCTTTCTCACTGCCTTTTGATTACTTTTAACCTTTTGACCTCACCTTTTCCCCTTTTTATTTTACAAATCTTCCTTTCCCCTTTTGGGAAAGCGCTTTTTGTTGCTCCTTATTTTTTCATAATTTACATTTTCATTTCAACTATTGTTTTCTTTACTTTGTTGATATTTTTTTATATAACAAAGGCTACCCCAGGGGAACAATAAACACAAACATTAAAGGACACCTACATACAAAACACAAATATTAAAGGACACACACATACCAAACACAAGATTAAAGGACACGTACACACAAAACACAATATTAAAGGACATATACACACAAAACACAATATTAAAGGACACATACACATAAAACACAACATTAAAGGACACATACACCAAAAACACAATATTAAAGGACACGTACACACAAAATATAAACAGTACACACGTGCACACACACTTACATTAAACATAAAAAATAAGAAAAAAATACATAAAAACAAACAAAAAACATAAAAAAATCACAAACAACGACACAACAATGGCTGATGGGGCCTGGACTACAGTCCATCGTGGCAGGAAACGCCACAACAAATACAGGGGGGGCCAGCATGGCTGGGGTGCCCCTGGGAGGATGGACGGTGCACCTCCCTTCCCCTTTAACGGGGGATGGGGTACAGTCCCCTACCCTAACCAGCGAGCGCCTCCTCCTTGGGTGCCTCGCTATGCTGGTCCCCAAGCACCCTCATATGCGGCCGCATTAAAGGGTCCCCCCTACCAAAACAAAAAACGTCCCCCCTACCAAAACAAAAAAGCCCTCCATTCCCTGCTCCACCGGCTGGTGGGGTGGGGGATGTCAGGAGACAACCGGCTGACCCAGCATTCGGGCGCCTGGTCAGAAAAATGCACACCTTGATTAAGATGGTACACCACCTCCAAAATGTGGCTCCTAAGCCAGATAGACAAGAGCCTAAAATGATCTCCAGGATGGTTCATATTTTAACAACAATGATTAAACCTGCTACTCCCACTGATCACACAATGGATCTCATTAAGGGTAATGCAGAAAACTGGGGTTATAACACACTGACCATTCATGGACCATTACCAAACGGGCCTGGAGACCATTTTACAGGAGCTCACGGGAATGCTGATTCCAGATTGGAAATCAGCTTTCCAGGTAGCTGTAAGGTGGGCTAAGAGAAACCTACCACGCCTACCACAAGAAGTAGTGGACCACGCCGAGGCTATGATTACGGAAAGGGTGTCAGCGAGGGGTGGTCAGGTTGCCCCACAGCAGGCACAGATACCACCTAACCCTGCCACCACCACAAGCACCCGTTCCTCGCAACGGTCCCCTCGAAGGGCCACAAGCCAAAAACATTCATCACAGCCAAACAAGAACACGGCGGCGGCCACTATGACCGAACCTTTTGAGTATAAAGGGGAGGAAATACACTCACCCATAGGGCAACCTCCTTTAGAACGTAGAGACTCTACTTCTGGGGGTCGCAGGAGAACCAGGGGAGTAGTATTGAATGGAGTTAACCGCCTCCTCCCGAACGATGACGACGGCGATCCTAGCGACTGGAGAGTGACAGAGGCTCCCGCGAACGAGCCCACACGCCAACAGTCTATGACTTTGATAGAGGATGAGGATGAGGTGGAAGAAAGTGAAGGAGAAGAGTTGGCAGAGCCTGAAATTCAGGACCATGAGGTCCCAGTTGAGACCCCGAGACCACCCAACAGGACTTCTATCATGACAACCGCCCACGTCCACCGACAGTACTTGGACTCAGACGAGGAGCTCTTTGACGAGTCATCTGAACACTTGACGGCTTCCACACCGCAACGCAAATTCCAAGTGCACAGGCACATCAACACCCAACGGAAGCTCACAGACTGGAATTTGGCTGTTCATCGAAAAAGACTCATCATCGGAGACTCCAATCTCTGCAGGTTTCCAGATTACACCGACGCTGATCTGCAGATTGACTGCTTTCCAGGCGCACATTTTCGCCACGCCCAGGCCTTGATGGAAAAGACCTGCCCCCCTAGTAATGTCACGGTGGAACTGATTGTATTGGCCTTTGGTCTCAACGGCAGGGGAAATAAGTCCAAGGAGACCACAGTCAAGAACGTACAGGCAGCTATAAGGGCTACTAAGAAAAAGTTCCCTTATGCCAAAATTTGGATTCCTTTGGTCAACTTCTCAACAGAGCTCCCCCAGGAGGAACAAGAGAACTTGTACATCCTCAACGAGTACTTGGAGAAGAACCAGAGTTACATTCCGCTCTTGCCTGAGGACGAATTCACTACTGAAACAGATGATGTACATTGGACAACACATACTGCAGAGGCCATGTTCCAACACTGGGTGAGTGCTTTAAACTTGACCTCCCTCTAAGTCCAGTAGAGGAGGGGGTCAAAGGGACACAGTCCCTACTTGCCCAGAATGTAATTGTCTTGGCCCCAAACTTCACTCTCTCTGGGCCACAGCGTGAACTTTTAGGTAGAGGCTTGACCTTCGTGCCTACTTTAGGCCTAAACAAGGATCAAAAATTACAGTTCCAAGCAGATTTACAGAACTATCACAGAAAAATTAAGTTGGCTACATATTTAGAAATGCCCCAAAAAAACTGCACGCCCCTTCGTAGGGCCTTCAATTTGGTCCCCGCCAGACGAAAAATTGTCACCGGACGTCAAGCGACTAATTGAAACTGATTTGCACTCATTTGACGCACACTTTAAATTAATAAAAGAAAAATGCAATTTATCATTGTCTGAACAACATGCCCTAAAGGAACTCAAACGCGCTAAGCACATTGTCATCAAACCGGCGGACAAAGGGTCTGCGGTGGTGATCTTAGACAGGGACCAATATATATTTGAGGTCGAGCGCCAGCTTAATGATACGGTGTATTACAAAAAATTGACTAAACCTATATATTTGGACACCATCCCTTTAGTGGATGAAATTTTGAAGCAATTAAAGTTAAAAAAATTCATTAATGGCAAACAGGCCCGATACTTAAGGGGTGATGTTGAACCAAGAGAGAGGAGGTTTTACATCCTCCCCAAAATACATAAAAGCCCAGAAAAATGGACGATACCATTTCAGCTCCCACCAGGACGTCCAATCGTTTCTGATTGCGGGAGCGAAACTTATCGTACAGCTGAGTATTTAGATTTCCATTTGAACCCATTGGCTTCCAAACATCCGTCTTATGTTAAAGACACATATCATTTCATAGAGTTGGTCAAGAGCCTCACAGTCCCCTCTCAATCATATTTCTTCTCAATGGACGTAAATAGTTTATATACTAATATTGATATACAAGCAGGACTGGCTTCAGTTAGACAAATTTTTGACAAATACCCTGACCCCAAGAGGCCTGACAAGGAATTGTTGCAATTATTAGAGATCAATTTGGTTAGAAATGACTTCATGTTTAATGGACAGTATTACTTACAAATTAAAGGCACCGCTATGGGGAAGAAATTTGCCCCCGCGTACGCCAATATTTCATGGCTAACTGGGAGGAAAGTGTATTTGCCAAATGTAAACACAAACCTAGCCACTATTTCCGCTATTTAGATGACATATGGGGAATATGGGAGGGCTCCAAGGAGCAATTTCAGGAGTTTGTGAATGTTTTGAATTCCCATGATCCCTCAATCAAACTTGAAGCTGAGATACATGAACGGTCTATTGACTTTTTGGACACAACGGTCTACAAAGGCCCTACATTTGAAACCAGTAACAAATTGGACATCAAAGTCTTCTTTAAAAAGACAGATACACATGCTTTGTTGTACAAGAGTAGTTTCCATCCAAAACACACTTTTAAGGGTATTGTGCAATCGCAGATATTGAGGTTCAAACGTATCTGTACTCAGCAGACAGATTTTAAGGAAGCAGTTCAAATCCTTTTCAAGGCCTTGAGGGGCAGGGGATACTGCAGAACATTTTTGAGACACTGTTTAAAAAATTTTTTGAAAATACGAGGGAGGGATCAGGGGAATTTAATTCCACTTATTTCCACATTTGGTTCAGTCAATGTCATGTTGAATGGTAAGTTTAAACACAATTTTGACAATATTATAGGGAAATCAGACCTGCTTCCTGATACAAGGGTCATTTCGGCCTACAGGAGGAATCCTAACCTCTGTGACCTTTTGGTTCGGGCTAAATTGCCCTCGTTGACGGTGCAGAAACCTTTGATGTTGGAGAAACAGTTTTCCAGATTGCGGTTTGTGAAGAACCACGGAGACAACACTGTCATACAGCTCCAACAGGGCTTCTCAACCAAATCCAAAAACTGTATATATTTACTGTATTGTCTTAAGTGTAATATGCAATACGTGGGTGAAACTAAAAATACGTTGTCCACACGTATGGTGCAACACAGGTACAACGTCAGACACCAGAAGGAAGTTGATACACCACTGATCAGACATATCCTCCTACACGGTATGGACTCGATCAGGATGGCAGGATTACAAAAAAATGTCAACTGGACTGATCGTGAACGTAAAAGTATGGAGAGATTTTGGATATACCGATTAGGAACAAGGGAACCTGGTGGGTTGAACTTGAAACGTAATTGAAGCTACGGCTTCGGTACTCAAGACCCCATACGGTCGGTTAGCTTAGAAGCTATACTGTACACAGGATTAAGGACTGAGCCTCATGACGTAAAGACATGATGTAACTAAAAACGGAATTTAAAAACGTAGTCTCTGGACCAAGGCCCCGGTGAGTTCATTCAGCTGACCTGTCACCTTGTATATAGTAGCCACAGTAGGGTCAACTGGCCTTAATTCATGGAGATCCATGAATCTGGACCTGACCTTTGACCTCTACAGGATCACAGTCTTCTTGCCTAAACCTAAGCCTAGCTTGATCACGTAAGACGAGTTATGACGTCATTGTTGACACACGTATTGGTGTTCCTAGTGCCTAAACCTAACCTTGACCTTCATATTATTGTAAACTACACCTAAACCAATCCTTATCCTAACCCTAACCACTTTAAACCCTAGCATGTTGACCTAATTGGCATTTACATAAATTAAATAAATTATTTGACTAACAATACATTCTCTAAAAAACCTTAAAAAACACTACATAAATTTAAAAACACTTCATTCATGGGACACAATTAACCCTAACCATTTTAAACCCTAACAGAGTGACCTAATTGGCATCACCATAAATTAATTAATTAATTGATTAAAAATACATTCTTTAAAAAGCTTAAATTTACACAACAATTAAAAAACACATTCGCTACAAACATTAAAAATATTACATAAGGATTTTATTGATTAAAAACACACTCAATTCATGGGATACAAGTAAACAACAGAAGACAGGTGGGATTTGGGCACAGAAACACAAGCATATTTATTTACAAAAATTAAAAACATGATTGGCAACACTAAAAACATAAATAGGAAATAGAACAACAAAAACACATTAGACAGATAGTTCATTTGGCATTATTTACAGAGGGAAAATCACTAATTAGGGGGTTAAAATTAATTAAACTCATCTAGGCATATATAAAACATAATTAATCACACTTAAAAACATAAATAGGGAATTATAAATTCATTGGACACTATCTAAAACTGAGAATTCATTAAATTGGGGATTTTAACCTGTTAAATTCATTAATTGGCTACATTAAAAACAAGGGAAAGGAGGCAGGGACTCACAAAGGGTTAAAAAATCTTGGCAGAGCACATGACTGGTCATTAATGACTTTATTGTTATACAATATGCTTTAATTAAACAGGTTTTACTGTAATTTTTACTTGGAACAAGCCCAGGCTTGTTCCTCCATTAGTGTGTGTGTGCTCAATCCACGTGGGAGGAGCCTTGAGACTCACTCACTCTCACACAGAGCTCATTTCTACTGCAGCAGCCAGAGGAGAAGCAGCTCTCGGTCTCAGCTCCAGTAGTCAGTCCAAACTCTGCAATAGTGCTGGTCCTGAGGAAGATTCACATGAATCGAAACGTCGACAGACAGCACTATATTAATTAGGATTACTTAAAAGCTCAGTAACAGCTGTTTTTTTCCCCTTGAGGGCAAACCTTTTTTCCTTCCCTCTCTTGGTCTCTTTTCGTGCCTTTTCTCCTCACTTCTCTCTTGAGGAAAATCCTTACCTTTACAGTTTTTTTAAGCATTTTTCCCTCTTTCTCACTGCCTTTTGATTACTTTTAACCTTTTGACCTCACCTTTTCCCCTTTTTATTTTACAAATCTTCCTTTCCCCTTTTGGGAAAGCGCTTTTTGTTGCTCCTTATTTTTTCATAATTTACATTTTCATTTCAACTATTGTTTTCTTTACTTTGTTGATATTTTTTTATATAACAAAGGCTACCCCAGGGGAACAATAAACACAAACATTAAAGGACACCTACATACAAAACACAAATATTAAAGGACACACACACACACATACCAAACACAAGATTAAAGGACACGTACACACAAAACACAATATTAAAGGACATATACACACAAAACACAATATTAAAGGACACATACACATAAAACACAACATTAAAGGACACATACACCAAAAACACAATATTAAAGGACACGTACACACAAAATATAAACAGTACACACGTGCACACACACTTACATTAAACATAAAAAATAAGAAAAAAATACATAAAAACAAACAAAAAACATAAAAAAATCACAAACAACGACACAACAATGGCTGATGGGGCCTGGACTACAGTCCATCGTGGCAGGAAACGCCACAACAATACAGGGGGGGCCAGCATGGCTGGGGTGCCCCTGGGAGGATGGACGGTGCACCTCCCTTCCCCTTTAACGGGGGATGGGGTACAGTCCCCTACCCTAACCAGCGAGCGCCTCCTCCTTGGGTGCCTCGCTATGCTGGTCCCCAAGCACCCTCATATGCGGCCGCATTAAAGGGTCCCCCCTACCAAAACAAAAAACGTCCCCCCTACCAAAACAAAAAAGCCCCTCCATTCCCTGCTCCACCGGCTGGGGGGTGGGGGATGTCAGGAGACAACCGGCTGACCCAGCATTCGGGCGCCTGGTCAGAAAAATGCACACCTTGATTAAGATGGTACACCACCTCCAAAATGTGGCTCCTAAGCCAGATAGACAAGAGCCTAAAATGATCTCCAGGATGGTTCATATTTTAACAACAATGATTAAACCTGCTACTCCCACTGATCACACAATGGATCTCATTAAGGGTAATGCAGAAAACTGGGGTTATAACACACTGACCATTCTCATGGACCATTACCAAACGGGCCTGGAGACCATTTTACAGGAGCTCACGGGAATGCTGATTCCAGATTGGAAATCAGCTTTCCAGGTAGCTGTAAGGTGGGCTAAGAGAAACCTACCACGCCTACCACAAGAAGTAGTGGACCACGCCGAGGCTATGATTACGGAAAGGGTGTCAGCGGGGTGGTCAGGTTGCCCCACAGCAGGCACAGATACCACCTAACCCTGCCACCACCACAAGCACCCGTTCCTCGCAACGGTCCCCTCGAAGGGCCACAAGCCAAAAACATTCATCACAGCCAAACAAGAACACGGCGGCGGCCACTATGACCGAACCTTTTGAGTATAAAGGGGAGGAAATACACTCACCCATAGGGCAACCTCCTTTAGAACGTAGAGACTCTACTTCTGGGGGTCGCAGGAGAACCAGGGGAGTAGTATTGAATGGAGTTAACCGCCTCCTCCCGAACGATGACGACGGCGATCCTAGCGACTGGAGAGTGACAGAGGCTCCCGCGAACGAGCCCACACGCCAACAGTCTATGACTTTGATAGAGGATGAGGATGAGGTGGAAGAAAGTGAAGGAGAAGAGTTGGCAGAGCCTGAAATTCAGGACCATGAGGTCCCAGTTGAGACCCCGAGACCACCCAACAGGACTTCTATCATGACAACCGCCCACGTCCACCGACAGTACTTGGACTCAGACGAGGAGCTCTTTGACGAGTCATCTGAACACTTGACGGCTTCCACACCGCAACGCAAATTCCAAGTGCACAGGCACATCAACACCCAACGGAAGCTCACAGACTGGAATTTGGCTGTTCATCGAAAAAGACTCATCATCGGAGACTCCAATCTCTGCAGGTTTCCAGATTACACCGACGCTGATCTGCAGATTGACTGCTTTCCAGGCGCACATTTTCGCCACGCCCAGGCCTTGATGGAAAAGACCTGCCCCCCTAGTAATGTCACGGTGGAACTGATTGTATTGGCCTTTGGTCTCAACGGCAGGGGAAATAAGTCCAAGGAGACCACAGTCAAGAACGTACAGGCAGCTATAAGGGCTACTAAGAAAAAGTTCCCTTATGCCAAAATTTGGATTCCTTTGGTCAACTTCTCAACAGAGCTCCCCCAGGAGGAACAAGAGAACTTGTACATCCTCAACGAGTACTTGGAGAAGAACCAGAGTTACATTCCGCTCTTGCCTGAGGACGAATTCACTACTGAAACAGATGATGTACATTGGACAACACATACTGCAGAGGCCATGTTCCAACACTGGGTGAGTGCTTTAAACTTGACCTCCCTCTAAGTCCAGTAGAGGAGGGGGTCAAAGGGACACAGTCCCTACTTGCCCAGAATGTAATTGTCTTGGCCCCAAACTTCACTCTCTCTGGGCCACAGCGTGAACTTTTAGGTAGAGGCTTGACCTTCGTGCCTACTTTAGGCCTAAACAAGGATCAAAAATTACAGTTCCAAGCAGATTTACAGAACTATCACAGAAAAATTAAGTTGGCTACATATTTTAGAAATGCCCCCAAAAAAACTGCACGCCCCTTCGTAGGGCCTTCAATTTGGTCCCCGCCAGACGAAAAATTGTCACCGGACGTCAAGCGACTAATTGAAACTGATTTGCACTCATTTGACGCACACTTTAAATTAATAAAAGAAAAATGCAATTTATCATTGTCTGAACAACATGCCCTAAAGGAACTCAAACGCGCTAAGCACATTGTCATCAAACCGGCGGACAAAGGGTCTGCGGTGGTGATCTTAGACAGGGACCAATATATTTGAGGTCGAGCGCCAGCTTAATGATACGGTGTATTACAAAAAATTGACTAAACCTATATATTTGGACACCATCCCTTTAGTGGATGAAATTTTGAAGCAATTAAAGTTAAAAAAATTCATTAATGGCAAACAGGCCCGATACTTAAGGGGTGATGTTGAACCAAGAGAGAGGAGGTTTTACATCCTCCCCAAAATACATAAAAGCCCAGAAAAATGGACGATACCATTTCAGCTCCCACCAGGACGTCCAATCGTTTCTGATTGCGGGAGCGAAACTTATCGTACAGCTGAGTATTTAGATTTCCATTTGAACCCATTGGCTTCCAAACATCCGTCTTATGTTAAAGACACATATCATTTCATAGAGTTGGTCAAGAGCCTCACAGTCCCCTCTCAATCATATTTCTTCTCAATGGACGTAAATAGTTTATATACTAATATTGATATACAAGCAGGACTGGCTTCAGTTAGACAAATTTTTGACAAATACCCTGACCCCAAGAGGCCTGACAAGGAATTGTTGCAATTATTAGAGATCAATTTGGTTAGAAATGACTTCATGTTTAATGGACAGTATTACTTACAAATTAAAGGCACCGCTATGGGGAAGAAATTTGCCCCCGCGTACGCCAATATTTTCATGGCTAACTGGGAGGAAAGTGTATTTGCCAAATGTAAACACAAACCTAGCCACTATTTCCGCTATTTAGATGACATATGGGGAATATGGGAGGGCTCCAAGGAGCAATTTCAGGAGTTTGTGAATGTTTTGAATTCCCATGATCCCTCAATCAAACTTGAAGCTGAGATACATGAACGGTCTATTGACTTTTTGGACACAACGGTCTACAAAGGCCCTACATTTGAAACCAGTAACAAATTGGACATCAAAGTCTTCTTTAAAAAGACAGATACACATGCTTTGTTGTACAAGAGTAGTTTCCATCCAAAACACACTTTTAAGGGTATTGTGCAATCGCAGATATTGAGGTTCAAACGTATCTGTACTCAGCAGACAGATTTTAAGGAAGCAGTTCAAATCCTTTTCAAGGCCTTGAGGGGCAGGGGATACTGCAGAACATTTTTGAGACACTGTTTAAAAATTTTTTGAAAATACGAGGGAGGGATCAGGGGAATTTAATTCCACTTATTTCCACATTTGGTTCAGTCAATGTCATGTTGAATGGTAAGTTTAAACACAATTTTGACAATATTATAGGGAAATCAGACCTGCTTCCTGATACAAGGGTCATTTCGGCCTACAGGAGGAATCCTAACCTCTGTGACCTTTTGGTTCGGGCTAAATTGCCCTCGTTGACGGTGCAGAAACCTTTGATGTTGGAGAAACAGTTTTCCAGATTGCGGTTTGTGAAGAACCACGGAGACAACACTGTCATACAGCTCCAACAGGGCTTCTCAACCAAATCCAAAAACTGTATATATTTACTGTATTGTCTTAAGTGTAATATGCAATACGTGGGTGAAACTAAAAATACGTTGTCCACACGTATGGTGCAACACAGGTACAACGTCAGACACCAGAAGGAAGTTGATACACCACTGATCAGACATATCCTCCTACACGGTATGGACTCGATCAGGATGGCAGGATTACAAAAAAATGTCAACTGGACTGATCGTGAACGTAAAAGTATGGAGAGATTTTGGATATACCGATTAGGAACAAGGGAACCTGGTGGGTTGAACTTGAAACGTAATTGAAGCTACGGCTTCGGTACTCAAGACCCCATACGGTCGGTTAGCTTAGAAGCTATACTGTACACAGGATTAAGGACTGAGCCTCATGACGTAAAGACATGATGTAACTAAAAAACGGAATTTAAAAACGTAGTCTCTGGACCAAGGCCCCGGTGAGTTCATTCAGCTGACCTGTCACCTTGTATATAGTAGCCACAGTAGGGTCAACTGGCCTTAATTCATGGAGATCCATGAATCTGGACCTGACCTTTGACCTCTACAGGATCACAGTCTTCTTGCCTAAACCTAAGCCTAGCTTGATCACGTAAGACGAGTTATGACGTCATTGTTGACACACGTATTGGTGTTCCTAGTGCCTAAACCTAACCTTGACCTTCATATTATTGTAAACTACACCTAAACCAATCCTTATCCTAACCCTAACCACTTTAAACCCTAGCATGTTGACCTAATTGGCATTTACATAAATTAAATAAATTATTTGACTAACAATACATTCTCTAAAAAACCTTAAAAAACACTACATAAATTTAAAAACACTTCATTCATGGGACACAATTAACCCTAACCATTTTAAACCCTAACAGAGTGACCTAATTGGCATCACCATAAATTAATTAATTAATTGATTAAAAATACATTCTTTAAAAAGCTTAAATTTACACAACAATTAAAAAACACATTCGCTACAAACATTAAAAATATTACATAAGGATTTTATTGATTAAAAACACACTCAATTCATGGGATACAAGTAAACAACAGAAGACAGGTGGGATTTGGGCACAGAAACACAAGCATATTTATTTACAAAAATTAAAAACATGATTGGCAACACTAAAAACATAAATAGGAAATAGAACAACAAAAACACATTAGACAGATAGTTCATTTGGCATTATTTACAGAGGGAAAATCACTAATTAGGGGGTTAAAATTAATTAAACTCATCTAGGCATATAAAACATAATTAATCACACTTAAAAACATAAATAGGGAATTATAAATTCATTGGACACTATCTAAAACTGAGAATTCATTAAATTGGGGATTTTAACCTGTTAAATTCATTAATTGGCTACATTAAAAACAAGGGAAAGGAGGCAGGGACTCACAAAGGGTTAAAAAATCTTGGCAGAGCACATGACTGGTCATTAATGACTTTATTGTTATACAATATGCTTTAATTAAACAGGTTTTACTGTAATTTTTACTTGGAACAAGCCCAGGCTTGTTCCTCCATTAGTGTGTGTGTGCTCAATCCACGTGGGAGGAGCCTTGAGACTCACTCACTCTCACACAGAGCTCATTTCTACTGCAGCAGCCAGAGGAGAAGCAGCTCTCGGTCTCAGCTCCAGTAGTCAGTCCAAACTCTGCAATAGTGCTGGTCCTGAGGAAGATTCACATGAATCGAAACGTCGACAGACAGCACTATATTAATTAGGATTACTTAAAAGCTCAGTAACAGCTGTTTTTTTCCCCTTGAGGGCAAACCTTTTTTCCTTCCCTCTCTTGGTCTCTTTTCGTGCCTTTTCTCCTCACTTCTCTCTTGAGGAAAATCCTTACCTTTACAGTTTTTTTAAGCATTTTTCCCTCTTTCTCACTGCCTTTTGATTACTTTTAACCTTTTGACCTCACCTTTTCCCCTTTTTATTTTACAAATCTTCCTTTCCCCTTTTGGGAAAGCGCTTTTTGTTGCTCCTTATTTTTTCATAATTTACATTTTCATTTCAACTATTGTTTTCTTTACTTTGTTGATATTTTTTTATATAACAAAGGCTACCCCAGGGGAACAATAAACACAAACATTAAAGGACACCTACATACAAAACACAAATATTAAAGGACACACACACACACATACCAAACACAAGATTAAAGGACACGTACACACAAAACACAATATTAAAGGACATATACACACAAAACACAATATTAAAGGACACATACACATAAAACACAACATTAAAGGACACATACACCAAAAACACAATATTAAAGGACACGTACACAAAATATAAACAGTACACACGTGCACACACACTTACATTAAACATAAAAAATAAGAAAAATACATAAAAACAAACAAAAAAACATAAAAAAATCACAAACAACGACACAACAATGGCTGATGGGGCCTGGACTACAGTCCATCGTGGCAGGAAACGCCACAACAAATACAGGGGGGGCCAGCATGGCTGGGGTGCCCCTGGGAGGATGGACGGTGCACCTCCCTTCCCCTTTAACGGGGGATGGGGTACAGTCCCCTACCCTAACCAGCGAGCGCCTCCTCCTTGGGTGCCTCGCTATGCTGGTCCCCAAGCACCCTCATATGCGGCCGCATTAAAGGGTCCCCCCTACCAAAACAAAAAACGTCCCCCCTACCAAAACAAAAAAGCCCCTCCATTCCCTGCTCCACCGGCTGGTGGGGTGGGGGATGTCAGGAGACAACCGGCTGACCCAGCATTCGGGCGCCTGGTCAGAAAAATGCACACCTTGATTAAGATGGTACACCACCTCCAAAATGTGGCTCCTAAGCCAGATAGACAAGAGCCTAAAATGATCTCCAGGATGGTTCATATTTTAACAACAATGATTAAACCTGCTACTCCCACTGATCACACAATGGATCTCATTAAGGGTAATGCAGAAAACTGGGGTTATAACACACTGACCATTCTCATGGACCATTACCAAACGGGCCTGGAGACCATTTTACAGGAGCTCACGGGAATGCTGATTCCAGATTGGAAATCTTTCCAGGTAGCTGTAAGGTGGGCTAAGAGAAACCTACCACGCCTACCACAAGAAGTAGTGGACCACGCCGAGGCTATGATTACGGAAAGGGTGTCAGCGAGGGTGGTCAGGTTGCCCCACAGCAGGCACAGATACCACCTAACCCTGCCACCACCACAAGCACCCGTTCCTCGCAACGGTCCCCTCGAAGGGCCACAAGCCAAAAACATTCATCACAGCCAAACAAGAACACGGCGGCGGCCACTATGACCGAACCTTTTGAGTAAAGGGGAGGAAATACACTCACCCATAGGGCAACCTCCTTTAGAACGTAGAGACTCTACTTCTGGGGGTCGCAGGAGAACCAGGGGAGTAGTATTGAATGGAGTTAACCGCCTCCTCCCGAACGATGACGACGGCGATCCTAGCGACTGGAGAGTGACAGAGGCTCCCGCGAACGAGCCCACACGCCAACAGTCTATGACTTTGATAGAGGATGAGGATGAGGTGGAAGAAAGTGAAGGAGAAGAGTTGGCAGAGCCTGAAATTCAGGACCATGAGGTCCCAGTTGAGACCCCGAGACCACCCAACAGGACTTCTATCATGACAACCGCCCACGTCCCCGACAGTACTTGGACTCAGACGAGGAGCTCTTTGACGAGTCATCTGAACACTTGACGGCTTCCACACCGCAACGCAAATTCCAAGTGCACAGGCACATCAACACCCAACGGAAGCTCACAGACTGGAATTTGGCTGTTCATCGAAAAAGACTCATCATCGGAGACTCCAATCTCTGCAGTTTCCAGATTACACCGACGCTGATCTGCAGATTGACTGCTTTCCAGGCGCACATTTTCGCCACGCCCAGGCCTTGATGGAAAAGACCTGCCCCTAGTAATGTCACGGTGGAACTGATTGTATTGGCCTTTGGTCTCAACGGCAGGGGAATAAGTCCAAGGAGACCACAGTCAAGAACGTACAGGCAGCTATAAGGGCTACTAAGAAAAAGTTCCCTTATGCCAAAATTTGGATTCCTTTGGTCAACTTCTCAACAGAGCTCCCCCAGGAGGAACAAGAGAACTTGTACATCCTCAACGAGTACTTGGAGAAGAACCAGAGTTACATTCCGCTCTTGCCTGAGGACGAATTCACTACTGAAACAGATGATGTACATTGGACAACACATACTGCAGAGGCCATGTTCCAACACTGGGTGAGTGCTTTAAACTTGACCTCCCTCTAAGTCCAGTAGAGGAGGGGGTCAAAGGGACACAGTCCCTACTTGCCCAGAATGTAATTGTCTTGGCCCCAAACTTCACTCTCTCTGGGCCACAGCGTGAACTTTTAGGTAGAGGCTTGACCTTCGTGCCTACTTTAGGCCTAAACAAGGATCAAAAATTACAGTTCCAAGCAGATTTACAGAACTATCACAGAAAAATTAAGTTGGCTACATATTTTAGAAATGCCCCCAAAAAAACTGCACGCCCCTTCGTAGGGCCTTCAATTTGGTCCCCGCCAGACGAAAAATTGTCACCGGACGTCAAGCGACTAATTGAAACTGATTTGCACTCATTTGACGCACACTTTAAATTAATAAAAGAAAAATGCAATTTATCATTGTCTGAAAACATGCCCTAAAGGAACTCAAACGCGCTAAGCACATTGTCATCAAACCGGCGGACAAAGGGTCTGCGGTGGTGATCTTAGACAGGGACCAATATATATTTGAGGTCGAGCGCCAGCTTAATGATACGGTGTATTACAAAAAATTGACTAAACCTATATATTTGGACACCATCCCTTTAGTGGATGAAATTTTGAAGCAATTAAAGTTAAAAAAATTCATTAATGGCAAACAGGCCCGATACTTAAGGGGTGATGTTGAACCAAGAGAGAGGAGGTTTTACATCCTCCCCAAAATACATAAAAGCCCAGAAAAATGGACGATACCATTTCAGCTCCCACCAGGACGTCCAATCGTTTCTGATTGCGGGAGCGAAACTTATCGTACAGCTGAGTATTTAGATTTCCATTTGAACCCATTGGCTTCCAAACATCCGTCTTATGTTAAAGACACATATCATTTCATAGAGTTGGTCAAGAGCCTCACAGTCCCCTCTCAATCATTTCTTCTCAATGGACGTAAATAGTTTATATACTAATATTGATATACAAGCAGGACTGGCTTCAGTTAGACAAATTTTTGACAAATACCCTGACCCCAAGAGGCCTGACAAGGAATTGTTGCAATTATTAGAGATCAATTTGGTTAGAAATGACTTCATGTTTAATGGACAGTATTACTTACAAATTAAAGGCACCGCTATGGGGAAGAAATTTGCCCCCGCGTACGCCAATATTTTCATGGCTAACTGGGAGGAAAGTGTATTTGCCAAATGTAAACACAAACCTAGCCACTATTTCCGCTATTTAGATGACATATGGGGAATATGGAGGGCTCCAAGGAGCAATTTCAGGAGTTTGTGAATGTTTGAATTCCCATGATCCCTCAATCAAACTTGAAGCTGAGATACATGAACGGTCTATTGACTTTTTGGACACAACGGTCTACAAAGGCCCTACATTTGAAACCAGTAACAAATTGGACATCAAAGTCTTCTTTAAAAAGACAGATACACATGCTTTGTTGTACAAGAGTAGTTTCCATCCAAAACACACTTTTAAGGGTATTGTGCAATCGCAGATATTGAGGTTCAAACGTATCTGTACTCAGCAGACAGATTTTAAGGAAGCAGTTCAAATCCTTTTCAAGGCCTTGAGGGGCAGGGGATACTGCAGAACATTTTTGAGACACTGTTTAAAAAATTTTTTGAAAATACGAGGGAGGGATCAGGGGAATTTAATTCCACTTATTTCCACATTTGGTTCAGTCAATGTCATGTTGAATGGTAAGTTTAAACACAATTTTGACAATATTATAGGGAAATCAGACCTGCTTCCTGATACAAGGGTCATTTCGGCCTACAGGAGGAATCCTAACCTCTGTGACCTTTTGGTTCGGGCTAAATTGCCCTCGTTGACGGTGCAGAAACCTTTGATGTTGGAGAAACAGTTTTCCAGATTGCGGTTTGTGAAGAACCACGGAGACAACACTGTCATACAGCTCCAACAGGGCTTCTCAACCAAATCCAAAAACTGTATATATTTACTGTATTGTCTTAAGTGTAATATGCAATACGTGGGTGAAACTAAAAATACGTTGTCCACACGTATGGTGCAACACAGGTACAACGTCAGACACCAGAAGGAAGTTGATACACCACTGATCAGACATATCCTCCTACACGGTATGGACTCGATCAGGATGGCAGGATTACAAAAAAATGTCAACTGGACTGATCGTGAACGTAAAAGTATGGAGAGATTTTGGATATACCGATTAGGAACAAGGGAACCTGGTGGGTTGAACTTGAAACGTAATTGAAGCTACGGCTTCGGTACTCAAGACCCCATACGGTCGGTTAGCTTAGAAGCTATACTGTACACAGGATTAAGGACTGAGCCTCATGACGTAAAGACATGATGTAACTAAAAACGGAATTTAAAAACGTAGTCTCTGGACCAAGGCCCCGGTGAGTTCATTCAGCTGACCTGTCACCTTGTATATAGTAGCCACAGTAGGGTCAACTGGCCTTTAATTCATGGAGATCCATGAATCTGGACCTGACCTTTGACCTCTACAGGATCACAGTCTTCTTGCCTAAACCTAAGCCTAGCTTGATCACGTAAGACGAGTTAGACGTCATTGTTGACACACGTATTGGTGTTCCTAGTGCCTAAACCTAACCTTGACCTTCATATTATTGTAAACTACACCTAAACCAATCCTTATCCTAACCCTAACCACTTTAAACCCTAGCATGTTGACCTAATTGGCATTTACATAAATTAAATAAATTATTTGACTAACAATACATTCTCTAAAAAACCTTAAAAAACACTACATAAATTTAAAAACACTTCATTCATGGGACACAATTAACCCTAACCATTTTAAACCCTAACGAGTGACCTAATTGGCATCACCATAAATTAATTAATTAATTGATTAAAAATACATTCTTTAAAAAGCTTAAATTTACACAACAATTAAAAACACATTCGCTACAAACATTAAAAATATTACATAAGGATTTTATTGATTAAAAACACACTCAATTCATGGGATACAAGTAAACAACAGAAGACAGGTGGGATTTGGGCACAGAAACACAAGCATATTTATTTACAAAAATTAAAAACATGATTGGCAACACTAAAAACATAAATAGGAAATAGAACAACAAAAACACATTAGACAGATAGTTCATTTGGCATTATTTACAGAGGGAAAATCACTAATTAGGGGGTTAAAATTAATTAAACTCATCTAGGCATATATAAAACATAATTAATCACACTTAAAAACATAAATAGGGAATTATAAATTCATTGGACACTATCTAAACTGAGAATTCATTAAATTGGGGATTTTAACCTGTTAAATTCATTAATTGGCTACATTAAAAACAAGGGAAAGGAGGCAGGGACTCACAAAGGGTTAAAAAATCTTGGCAGAGCACATGACTGGTCATTAATGACTTTATTGTTATACAATATGCTTTAATTAAACAGGTTTTACTGTAATTTTTACTTGGAACAAGCCCAGGCTTGTTCCTCCATTAGTGTGTGTGTGCTCAATCCACGTGGGAGGAGCCTTGAGACTCACTCACTCTCACACAGAGCTCATTTTTACTGCAGCAGCCAGAGGAGAAGCAGCTCTCGGTCTCAGCTCCAGTAGTCAGTCCAAACTCTGCAATAGTGCTGGTCCTGAGGAAGATTCACATGAATCGAAACGTCGACAGACAGCACTATATTAATTAGGATTACTTAAAAGCTCAGTAACAGCTGTTTTTTTCCCCTTGAGGGCAAACCTTTTTTCCTTCCCTCTCTTGGTCTCTTTTCGTGCCTTTTCTCCTCACTTCTCTCTTGAGGAAAATCCTTACCTTTACAGTTTTTTTAAGCATTTTTCCCTCTTTCTCACTGCCTTTTGATTACTTTTAACCTTTTGACCTCACCTTTTCCCCTTTTTATTTTACAAATCTTCCTTTCCCCTTTTGGGAAAGCGCTTTTTGTTGCTCCTTATTTTTTCATAATTTACATTTTCATTTCAACTATTGTTTTCTTTACTTTGTTGATATTTTTTTATATAACAAAGGCTACCCCAGGGGAACAATAAACACAAACATTAAAGGACACCTACATACAAAACACAAATATTAAAGGACACACACACACACATACCAAACACAAGATTAAAGGACACGTACACACAAAACACAATATTAAAGGACATATACACACAAAACACAATATTAAAGGACACATACACATAAAACACAACATTAAAGGACACATACACCAAAAACACAATATTAAAGGACGTACACACAAAATATAAACAGTACACACGTGCACACACACTTACATTAAACATAAAAAATAAGAAAAAAATACATAAAAACAAACAAAAAACATAAAAAAATCACAAACAACGACACAACAATGGCTGATGGGGCCTGGACTACAGTCCATCGTGGCAGGAAACGCCACAACAAATACAGGGGGGGCCAGCATGGCTGGGGTGCCCCTGGGAGGATGGACGGTGCACCTCCCTTCCCCTTTAACGGGGGATGGGGTACAGTCCCCTACCCTAACCAGCGAGCGCCTCCTCCTTGGGTGCCTCGCTATGCTGGTCCCCAAGCACCCTCATATGCGGCCGCATTAAAGGGTCCCCCCTACCAAAACAAAAAACGTCCCCCCTACCAAAACAAAAAAGCCCCTCCATTCCCTGCTCCACCGGCTGGTGGGGTGGGGGATGTCAGGAGACAACCGGCTGACCCAGCATTCGGGCGCCTGGTCAGAAAAATGCACACCTTGATTAAGATGGTACACCACCTCCAAAATGTGGCTCCTAAGCCAGATAGACAAGAGCCTAAAATGATCTCCAGGATGGTTCATATTTAACAACAATGATTAAACCTGCTACTCCCACTGATCACACAATGGATCTCATTAAGGGTAATGCAGAAAACTGGGGTTATAACACACTGACCATTCTCATGGACCATTACCAAACGGGCCTGGAGACCATTTTACAGGAGCTCACGGGAATGCTGATTCCAGATTGGAAATCAGCTTTCCAGGTAGCTGTAAGGTGGGCTAAGAGAAACCTACCACGCCTACCACAAGAAGTAGTGGACCACGCCGAGGCTATGATTACGGAAAGGGTGTCAGCGAGGGGTGGTCAGGTTGCCCCACAGCAGGCACAGATACCACCTAACCCTGCCACCACCACAAGCACCCGTTCCTCGCAACGGTCCCTCGAAGGGCCACAAGCCAAAAACATTCATCACAGCCAAACAAGAACACGGCGGCGGCCACTATGACCGAACCTTTTGAGTATAAAGGGGAGGAAATACACTCACCCATAGGGCAACCTCCTTTAGAACGTAGAGACTCTACTTCTGGGGGTCGCAGGAGAACCAGGGGAGTAGTATTGAATGGAGTTAACCGCCTCCTCCCGAACGATGACGACGGCGATCCTAGCGACTGGAGAGTGACAGAGGCTCCCGCGAACGAGCCCACACGCCAACAGTCTATGACTTTGATAGAGGATGAGGATGAGGTGGAAGAAAGTGAAGGAGAAGAGTTGGCAGAGCCTGAAATTCAGGACCATGAGGTCCCAGTTGAGACCCCGAGACCACCCAACAGGACTTCTATCATGACAACCGCCCACGTCCACCGACAGTACTTGGACTCAGACGAGGAGCTCTTTGACGAGTCATCTGAACACTTGACGGCTTCCACACCGCAACGCAAATTCCAAGTGCACAGGCACATCAACACCCAACGGAAGCTCACAGACTGGAATTTGGCTGTTCATCGAAAAAGACTCATCATCGGAGACTCCAATCTCTGCAGGTTTCCAGATTACACCGACGCTGATCTGCAGATTGACTGCTTTCCAGGCGCACATTTTCGCCACGCCCAGGCCTTGATGGAAAAGACCTGCCCCCCTAGTAATGTCACGGTGGAACTGATTGTATTGGCCTTTGGTCTCAACGGCAGGGGAAATAAGTCCAAGGAGACCACAGTCAAGAACGTACAGGCAGCTATAAGGGCTACTAAGAAAAAGTTCCCTTATGCCAAAATTTGGATTCCTTTGGTCAACTTCTCAACAGAGCTCCCCCAGGAGGAACAAGAGAACTTGTACATCCTCAACGAGTACTTGGAGAAGAACCAGAGTTACATTCCGCTCTTGCCTGAGGACGAATTCACTACTGAAACAGATGATGTACATTGGACAACACATACTGCAGAGGCCATGTTCCACTGGGTGAGTGCTTTAAACTTGACCTCCCTCTAAGTCCAGTAGAGGAGGGGGTCAAAGGGACACAGTCCCTACTTGCCCAGAATGTAATTGTCTTGGCCCCAAACTTCACTCTCTCTGGGCCACAGCGTGAACTTTTAGGTAGAGGCTTGACCTTCGTGCCTACTTTAGGCCTAAACAAGGATCAAAATTACAGTTCCAAGCAGATTTACAGAACTATCACAGAAAAATTAAGTTGGCTACATATTTTAGAAATGCCCCCAAAAAAACTGCACGCCCCTTCGTAGGGCCTTCAATTTGGTCCCCGCCAGACGAAAAATTGTCACCGGACGTCAAGCGACTAATTGAAACTGATTTGCACTCATTTGACGCACACTTTAAATTAATAAAAGAAAAATGCAATTTATCATTGTCTGAACAACATGCCCTAAAGGAACTCAAACGCGCTAAGCACATTGTCATCAAACCGGCGGACAAAGGGTCTGCGGTGGTGATCTTAGACAGGGACCAATATATATTTGAGGTCGAGCGCCAGCTTAATGATACGGTGTATTACAAAAATTGACTAAACCTATATATTTGGACACCATCCCTTTAGTGGATGAAATTTTGAAGCAATTAAAGTTAAAAAAATTCATTAATGGCAAACAGGCCCGATACTTAAGGGGTGATGTTGAACCAAGAGAGAGGAGGTTTTACATCCTCCCCAAAATACATAAAAGCCCAGAAAAATGGACGATACCATTTCAGCTCCCACCAGGACGTCCAATCGTTTCTGATTGCGGGAGCGAAACTTATCGTACAGCTGAGTATTTAGATTTCCATTTGAACCCATTGGCTTCCAAACATCCGTCTTATGTTAAAGACACATATCATTTCATAGAGTTGGTCAAGAGCCTCACAGTCCCCTCTCAATCATATTTCTTCTCAATGGACGTAAATAGTTTATATACTAATATTGATATACAAGCAGGACTGGCTTCAGTTAGACAAATTTTTGACAAATACCCTGACCCCAAGAGGCCTGACAAGGAATTGTTGCAATTATTAGAGATCAATTTGGTTAGAAATGACTTCATGTTTAATGGACAGTATTACTTACAAATTAAAGGCACCGCTATGGGGAAGAAATTTGCCCCCGCGTACGCCAATATTTTCATGGCTAACTGGGAGGAAAGTGTATTTGCCAAATGTAAACACAAACCTAGCCACTATTTCCGCTATTTAGATGACATATGGGGAATATGGGAGGGCTCCAAGGAGCAATTTCAGGAGTTTGTGAATGTTTTGAATTCCCATGATCCTCAATCAAACTTGAAGCTGAGATACATGAACGGTCTATTGACTTTTTGGACACAAACGGTCTACAAAGGCCCTACATTTGAAACCAGTAACAAATTGGACATCAAAGTCTTCTTTAAAAAGACAGATACACATGCTTTGTTGTACAAGAGTAGTTTCCATCCAAAACACACTTTTAAGGGTATTGTGCAATCGCAGATATTGAGGTTCAAACGTATCTGTACTCAGCAGACAGATTTTAAGGAAGCAGTTCAAATCCTTTTCAAGGCCTTGAGGGCAGGGGATACTGCAGAACATTTTTGAGACACTGTTTAAAAATTTTTTGAAAATACGAGGGAGGGATCAGGGGAATTTAATTCCACTTATTTCCACATTTGGTTCAGTCAATGTCATGTTGAATGGTAAGTTTAAACACAATTTTGACAATATTATAGGGAAATCAGACCTGCTTCCTGATACAAGGGTCATTTCGGCCTACAGGAATCCTAACCTCTGTGACCTTTTGGTTCGGGCTAAATTGCCCTCGTTGACGGTGCAGAAACCTTTGATGTTGGAGAAACAGTTTTCCAGATTGCGGTTTGTGAAGAACCACGGAGACAACACTGTCATACAGCTCCAACAGGGCTTCTCAACCAAATCCAAAAACTGTATATATTTACTGTATTGTCTTAAGTGTAATATGCAATACGTGGGTGAAACTAAAAATACGTTGTCCACACGTATGGTGCAACACAGGTACAACGTCAGACACCAGAAGGAAGTTGATACACCACTGATCAGACATATCCTCCTACACGGTATGGACTCGATCAGGATGGCAGGATTACAAAAAATGTCAACTGGACTGATCGTGAACGTAAAAGTATGGAGAGATTTTGGATATACCGATTAGGAACAAGGGAACCTGGTGGGTTGAACTTGAAACGTAATTGAAGCTACGGCTTCGGTACTCAAGACCCCATACGGTCGGTTAGCTTAGAAGCTATACTGTACACAGGATTAAGGACTGAGCCTCATGACGTAAAGACATGATGTAACTAAAAAACGGAATTTAAAAACGTAGTCTCTGGACCAAGGCCCCGGTGAGTTCATTCAGCTGACCTGTCACCTTGTATATAGTAGCCACAGTAGGGTCAACTGGCCTTAATTCATGGAGATCCATGAATCTGGACCTGACCTTTGACCTCTACAGGATCACAGTCTTCTTGCCTAAACCTAAGCCTAGCTTGATCACGTAAGACGAGTTATGACGTCATTGTTGACACACGTATTGGTGTTCCTAGTGCCTAAACCTAACCTTGACCTTCATATTATTGTAAACTACACCTAAACCAATCCTTATCCTAACCCTAACCACTTTAACCCTAGCATGTTGACCTAATTGGCATTTACATAAATTAAATAAATTATTTGACTAACAATACATTCTCTAAAAAACCTTAAAAAACACTACATAAATTTAAAAACACTTCATTCATGGGACACAATTAACCCTAACCATTTTAAACCCTAACAGAGTGACCTAATTGGCATCACCATAAATTAATTAATTAATTGATTAAAATACATTCTTTAAAAAGCTTAAATTTACACAACAATTAAAAAACACATTCGCTACAAACATTAAAAATATTACATAAGGATTTTATTGATTAAAAACACACTCAATTCATGGGATACAAGTAAACAACAGAAGACAGGTGGGATTTGGGCACAGAAACACAAGCATATTTATTTACAAAAATTAAAAACATGATTGGCAACACTAAAAACATAAATAGGAAATAGAACAACAAAAACACATTAGACAGATAGTTCATTTGGCATTATTTACAGAGGGAAAATCACTAATTAGGGGGTTAAAATTAATTAAACTCATCTAGGCATATATAAAACATAATTAATCACACTTAAAAACATAAATAGGGAATTATAAATTCATTGGACACTATCTAAAACTGAGAATTCATTAAATTGGGGATTTTAACCTGTTAAATTCATTAATTGGCTACATTAAAAACAAGGAAAGGAGGCAGGGACTCACAAAGGGTTAAAAAATCTTGGCAGAGCACATGACTGGTCATTAATGACTTTATTGTTATACAATATGCTTTAATTAAACAGGTTTTACTGTAATTTTTACTTGGAACAAGCCCAGGCTTGTTCCTCCATTAGTGTGTGTGTGCTCAATCCACGTGGGAGGAGCCTTGAGACTCACTCACTCTCACACAGAGCTCATTTCTACTGCAGCAGCCAGAGGAGAAGCAGCTCTCGGTCTCAGCTCCAGTAGTCAGTCCAAACTCTGCAATAGTGCTGGTCCTGAGGAAGATTCACATGAATCGAAACGTCGACAGACAGCACTATATTAATTAGGATTACTTAAAAGCTCAGTAACAGCTGTTTTTTTCCCCTTGAGGGCAAACCTTTTTTCCTTCCTCTCTTGGTCTCTTTTCGTGCCTTTTCTCCTCACTTCTCTCTTGAGGAAAATCCTTACCTTTACAGTTTTTTTAAGCATTTTTCCCTCTTTCTCACTGCCTTTTGATTACTTTTAACCTTTTGACCTCACCTTTTCCCTTTTTATTTTACAAATCTTCCTTTCCCCTTTTGGGAAGCGCTTTTTGTTGCTCCTTATTTTTTCATAATTTACATTTTCATTTCAACTATTGTTTTCTTTACTTTGTTGATATTTTTTATATAACAAAGGCTACCCCAGGGGAACAATAAACACAAACATTAAAGGACACCTACATACAAAACACAAATATTAAAGGACACACACACACATACCAAACACAAGATTAAAGGACACGTACACACAACACAATATTAAAGGACATATACACACAAAACACAATATTAAAGGACACATACACATAAAACACAACATTAAAGGACACATACACCAAAAACACAATATTAAAGGACACGTACACACAAAATATAAACAGTACACACGTGCACACACACTTACATTAAACATAAAAAATAAGAAAAAAATACATAAAAACAAACAAAAAACATAAAAAAATCACAAACAACGACACAACAATGGCTGATGGGGCCTGGACTACAGTCCATCGTGGCAGGAAACGCCACAACAAATACAGGGGGGGCCAGCATGGCTGGGGTGCCCCTGGGAGGATGGACGGTGCACCTCCCTTCCCCTTTAACGGGGGATGGGGTACAGTCCCCTACCCTAACCAGCGAGCGCCTCCTCCTTGGGTGCCTCGCTATGCTGGTCCCCAAGCACCCTCATATGCGGCCGCATTAAAGGGTCCCCCTACCAAAACAAAAAACGTCCCCCCTACCAAAACAAAAAAGCCCCTCCATTCCCTGCTCCACCGGCTGGTGGGGTGGGGGATGTCAGGAGACAACCGGCTGACCCAGCATTCGGGCGCCTGGTCAGAAAAATGCACACCTTGATTAAGATGGTACACCACCTCCAAAATGTGGCTCCTAAGCCAGATAGACAAGAGCCTAAAATGATCTCCAGGATGGTTCATATTTAACAACAATGATTAAACCTGCTACTCCCACTGATCACACAATGGATCTCATTAAGGGTAATGCAGAAAACTGGGGTTATAACACACTGACCATTCTCATGGACCATTACCAAACGGGCCTGGAGACCATTTTACAGGAGCTCACGGGAATGCTGATTCCAGATTGGAAATCAGCTTTCCAGGTAGCTGTAAGGTGGGCTAAGAGAAACCTACCACGCCTACCACAAGAAGTAGTGGACCACGCCGAGGCTATGATTACGGAAAGGGTGTCAGCGAGGGTGGTCAGGTTGCCCCACAGCAGGCACAGATACCACCTAACCCTGCCACCACCACAAGCACCGTTCCTCGCAACGGTCCCTCGAAGGGCCACAAGCCAAAAACATTCATCACAGCCAAACAAGAACACGGCGGCGGCCACTATGACCGAACCTTTTGAGTATAAAGGGGGAATACACTCACCCATAGGGCAACCTCCTTTAGAACGTAGAGACTCTACTTCTGGGGGTCGCAGGAGAACCAGGGGAGTAGTATTGAATGGAGTTAACCGCCTCCTCCCGAACGATGACGACGGCGATCCTAGCGACTGGAGAGTGACAGAGGCTCCCGCGAACGAGCCCACACGCCAACAGTCTATGACTTTGATAGAGGATGAGGATGAGGTGGAAGAAAGTGAAGGAGAAGAGTTGGCAGAGCCTGAAATTCAGGACCATGAGGTCCCAGTTGAGACCCCGAGACCACCCAACAGGACTTCTATCATGACAACCGCCCACGTCCACCGACAGTACTTGGACTCAGACGAGGAGCTCTTGACGAGTCATCTGAACACTTGACGGCTTCCACACCGCAACGCAAAAGTGCACAGGCACATCAACACCCAACGGAAGCTCACAGACTGGAATTTGGCTGTTCATCGAAAAAAGACTCATCGGAGACTCCAATCTCTGCAGGTTTCCAGATTACACCGACGCTGATCTGCAGATTGACTGCTTTCCAGGCGCACATTTTCGCCACGCCCAGGCCTTGATGGAAAAGACCTGCCCCCCTAGTAATGTCACGGTGGAACTGATTGTATTGGCCTTTGGTCTCAACGGCAGGGGAAATAAGTCCAAGGAGACCACAGTCAAGAACGTACAGGCAGCTATAAGGGCTACTAAGAAAAAGTTCCCTTATGCCAAAATTTGGATTCCTTTGGTCAACTTCTCAACAGAGCTCCCCCAGGAGGAACAAGAGAACTTGTACATCCTCAACGAGTACTTGGAGAAGAACCAGAGTTACATTCCGCTCTTGCCTGAGGACGAATTCACTACTGAAACAGATGATGTACATTGGACAACACATACTGCAGAGGCCATGTTCCAACACTGGGTGAGTGCTTTAAACTTGACCTCCCTCTAAGTCCAGTAGAGGAGGGGGTCAAAGGGACACAGTCCCTACTTGCCCAGAATGTAATTGTCTTGGCCCCAAACTTCACTCTCTCTGGGCCACAGCGTGAACTTTTAGGTAGAGGCTTGACCTTCGTGCCTACTTTAGGCCTAAACAAGGATCAAAAATTACAGTTCCAAGCAGATTTACAGAACTATCACAGAAAAATTAAGTTGGCTACATATTTTAGAAATGCCCCCAAAAAAACTGCACGCCCCTTCGTAGGGCCTTCAATTTGGTCCCCGCCAGACGAAAAATTGTCACCGGACGTCAAGCGACTAATTGAAACTGATTTGCACTCATTTGACGCACACTTTAAATTAATAAAAGAAAAATGCAATTTATCATTGTCTGAACAACATGCCCTAAAGGAACTCAAACGCGCTAAGCACATTGTCATCAAACCGGCGGACAAAGGGTCTGCGGTGGTGATCTTAGACAGGGACCAATATATATTTGAGGTCGAGCGCCAGCTTAATGATACGGTGTATTACAAAAAATTGACTAAACCTATATATTTGGACACCATCCCTTTAGTGGATGAATTTTGAAGCAATTAAAGTTAAAAAAATTCATTAATGGCAAACAGGCCCGATACTTAAGGGGTGATGTTGAACCAAGAGAGAGGAGGTTTTACATCCTCCCCAAAATACATAAAAGCCCAGAAAAATGGACGATACCATTTCAGCTCCCACCAGGACGTCCAATCGTTTCTGATTGGGAGCGAAACTTATCGTACAGCTGAGTATTTAGATTTCCATTTGAACCCATTGGCTTCCAAACATCCGTCTTATGTTAAAGACACATATCATTTCATAGAGTTGGTCAAGAGCCTCACAGTCCCCTCTCAATCATATTTCTTCTCAATGGACGTAAATAGTTTATATACTAATATTGATATACAAGCAGGACTGGCTTCAGTTAGACAAATTTTTGACAAATACCCTGACCCCAAGAGGCCTGACAAGGAATTGTTGCAATTATTAGAGATCAATTTGGTTAGAAATGACTTCATGTTTAATGGACAGTATTACTTACAAATTAAAGGCACCGCTATGGGGAAGAAATTTGCCCCCGCGTACGCCAATATTTTCATGGCTAACTGGGAGGAAAGTGTATTTGCCAAATGTAAACACAAACCTAGCCACTATTTCCGCTATTTAGATGACATATGGGGAATATGGGAGGGCTCCAAGGAGCAATTTCAGGAGTTTGTGAATGTTTTGAATTCCCATGATCCCTCAATCAAACTTGAAGCTGAGATACATGAACGGTCTATTGACTTTTTGGACACAACGGTCTACAAAGGCCCTACATTTGAAACCAGTAACAAATTGGACATCAAAGTCTTCTTTAAAAAGACAGATACACATGCTTTGTTGTACAAGAGTAGTTTCCATCCAAAACACACTTTTAAGGGTATTGTGCAATCGCAGATATTGAGGTTCAAACGTATCTGTACTCAGCAGACAGATTTTAAGGAAGCAGTTCAAATCCTTTTCAAGGCCTTGAGGGGCAGGGGATACTGCAGAACATTTTTGAGACACTGTTTAAAAAATTTTTTGAAAATACGAGGGAGGGATCAGGGGAATTTAATTCCACTTATTTCCACATTTGGTTCAGTCAATGTCATGTTGAATGGTAAGTTTAAACACAATTTTGACAATATTATAGGGAAATCAGACCTGCTTCCTGATACAAGGGTCATTTCGGCCTACAGGAGGAATCCTAACCTCTGTGACCTTTTGGTTCGGGCTAAATTGCCCTCGTTGACGGTGCAGAAACCTTTGATGTTGGAGAAACAGTTTTCCAGATTGCGGTTTGTGAAGAACCACGGAGACAACACTGTCATACAGCTCCAACAGGGCTTCTCAACCAAATCCAAAAACTGTATATATTTACTGTATTGTCTTAAGTGTAATATGCAATACGTGGGTGAAACTAAAAATACGTTGTCCACACGTATGGTGCAACACAGGTACAACGTCAGACACCAGAAGGAAGTTGATACACCACTGATCAGACATATCCTCCTACACGGTATGGACTCGATCAGGATGGCAGGATTACAAAAAAATGTCAACTGGACTGATCGTGAACGTAAAGTATGGAGAGATTTTGGATATACCGATTAGGAACAAGGGAACCTGGTGGGTTGAACTTGAAACGTAATTGAAGCTACGGCTTCGGTACTCAAGACCCCATACGGTCGGTTAGCTTAGAAGCTATACTGTACACAGGATTAAGGACTGAGCCTCATGACGTAAAGACATGATGTAACTAAAAAACGGAATTTAAAAACGTAGTCTCTGGACCAAGGCCCCGGTGAGTTCATTCAGCTGACCTGTCACCTTGTATATAGTAGCCACAGTAGGGTCAACTGGCCTTAATTCATGGAGATCCATGAATCTGGACCTGACCTTTGACCTCTACAGGATCACAGTCTTCTTGCCTAAACCTAAGCCTAGCTTGATCACGTAAGACGAGTTATGACGTCATTGTTGACACACGTATTGGTGTTCCTAGTGCCTAAACCTAACCTTGACCTTCATATTATTGTAAACTACACCTAAACCAATCCTTATCCTAACCCTAACCACTTTAAACCCTAGCATGTTGACCTAATTGGCATTTACATAAATTAAATAAATTATTTGACTAACAATACATTCTCTAAAAAACCTTAAAAAACACTACATAAATTTAAAAACACTTCATTCATGGGACACAATTAACCCTAACCATTTTAAACCCTAACAGAGTGACCTAATTGGCATCACCATAAATTAATTAATTAATTGATTAAAAATACATTCTTTAAAAAGCTTAAATTTACACAACAATTAAAAAACACATTCGCTACAAACATTAAAAATATTACATAAGGATTTTATTGATTAAAAACACACTCAATTCATGGGATACAAGTAAACAACAGAAGACAGGTGGGATTTGGGCACAGAAACACAAGCATTTATTTACAAAAATTAAAAACATGATTGGCAACACTAAAAACATAAATAGGAAATAGAACAACAAAAACACATTAGACAGATAGTTCATTTGGCATTATTTACAGAGGGAAAATCACTAATTAGGGGTTAAAATTAATTAAACTCATCTAGGCATATATAAAACATAATTAATCACACTTAAAAACATAAATAGGGAATTATAAATTCATTGGACACTATCTAAAACTGAGAATTCATTAAATTGGGGATTTTAACCTGTTAAATTCATTAATTGGCTACATTAAAACAAGGGAAAGGAGGCAGGGACTCACAAAGGGTTAAAAAATCTTGGCAGAGCACATGACTGGTCATTAATGACTTTATTGTTATACAATATGCTTTAATTAAACAGGTTTTACTGTAATTTTTACTTGGAACAAGCCCAGGCTTGTTCCTCCATTAGTGTGTGTGTGCTCAATCCACGTGGGAGGAGCCTTGAGACTCACTCACTCTCACACAGAGCTCATTTCTACTGCAGCAGCCAGAGGAGAAGCAGCTCTCGGTCTCAGCTCCAGTAGTCAGTCCAAACTCTGCAATAGTGCTGGTCCTGAGGAAGATTCACATGAATCGAAACGTCGACAGACAGCACTATATTAATTAGGATTACTTAAAAGCTCAGTAACAGCTGTTTTTTTCCCCTTGAGGGCAAACCTTTTTTCCTTCCCTCTCTTGGTCTCTTTTCGTGCCTTTTCTCCTCACTTCTCTCTTGAGGAAAATCCTTACCTTTACAGTTTTTTTAAGCATTTTTCCCTCTTTCTCACTGCCTTTGATTACTTTTAACCTTTTGACCTCACCTTTTCCCCTTTTTATTTTACAAATCTTCCTTTCCCCTTTTGGGAAAGCGCTTTTTGTTGCTCCTTATTTTTTCATAATTTACATTTTCATTTCAACTATTGTTTTCTTTACTTTGTTGATATTTTTTTATATAACAAAGGCTACCCCAGGGGAACAATAAACACAAACATTAAAGGACACCTACATACAAAACACAAATATTAAAGGACACACACACACACATACCAAACACAAGATTAAAGGACACGTACACACAAAACACAATATTAAAGGACATATACACACAAAACACAATATTAAAGGACACATACACATAAAACACAACATTAAAGGACACATACACCAAAAACACAATATTAAAGGACACGTACACACAAAATATAAACAGTACACACGTGCACACACACTTACATTAAACATAAAAATAAGAAAAAAATACATAAAAACAAACAAAAAACATAAAAAAATCACAAACAACGACACAACAATGGCTGATGGGGCCTGGACTACAGTCCATCGTGGCAGGAAACGCCACAACAAATACAGGGGGGGCCAGCATGGCTGGGGTGCCCCTGGGAGGATGGACGGTGCACCTCCCTTCCCCTTTAACGGGGGATGGGGTACAGTCCCCTACCCTAACCAGCGAGCGCCTCCTCCTTGGGTGCCTCGCTATGCTGGTCCCCAAGCACCCTCATATGCGGCCGCATTAAAGGGTCCCCCCTACCAAAACAAAAAACGTCCCCCCTACCAAAACAAAAAAGCCCCTCCATTCCCTGCTCCACCGGCTGGTGGGGTGGGGGATGTCAGGAGACAACCGGCTGACCCAGCATTCGGGCGCCTGGTCAGAAAAATGCACACCTTGATTAAGATGGTACACCACCTCCAAAATGTGGCTCCTAAGCCAGATAGACAAGAGCCTAAAATGATCTCCAGGATGGTTCATATTTTAACAACAATGATTAAACCTGCTACTCCCACTGATCACACAATGGATCTCATTAAGGGTAATGCAGAAAACTGGGGTTATAACACACTGACCATTCTCATGGACCATTACCAAACGGGCCTGGAGACCATTTTACAGGAGCTCACGGGAATGCTGATTCCAGATTGGAAATCAGCTTTCCAGGTAGCTGTAAGGTGGGCTAAGAGAAACCTACCACGCCTACCACAAGAAGTAGTGGACCACGCCGAGGCTATGATTACGGAAAGGGTGTCAGCGAGGGTGGTCAGGTTGCCCCACAGCAGGCACAGATACCACCTAACCCTGCCACCACCACAAGCACCCGTTCCTCGCAACGGTCCCCTCGAAGGGCCACAAGCCAAAAACATTCATCACAGCCAAACAAGAACACGGCGGCGGCCACTATGACCGAACCTTTTGAGTATAAAGGGGAGGAAATACACTCACCCATAGGGCAACCTCCTTTAGAAACGTAGAGACTCTACTTCTGGGGGTCGCAGGAGAACCAGGGGAGTAGTATTGAATGGAGTTAACCGCCTCCTCCCGAACGATGACGACGGCGATCCTAGCGACTGGAGAGTGACAGAGGCTCCCGCGAACGAGCCCACACGCCAACAGTCTATGACTTTGATAGAGGATGAGGATGAGGTGGAAGAAAGTGAAGGAGAAGAGTTGGCAGAGCCTGAAATTCAGGACCATGAGGTCCCAGTTGAGACCCCGAGACCACCCAACAGGACTTCTATCATGACAACCGCCCACGTCCACCGACAGTACTTGGACTCAGACGAGGAGCTCTTTGACGAGTCATCTGAACACTTGACGGCTTCCACACCGCAACGCAAATTCCAAGTGCACAGGCACATCAACACCCAACGGAAGCTCACAGACTGGAATTTGGCTGTTCATCGAAAAAGACTCATCATCGGAGACTCCAATCTCTGCAGGTTTCCAGATTACACCGACGCTGATCTGCAGATTGACTGCTTTCCAGGCGCACATTTTCGCCACGCCCAGGCCTTGATGGAAAAGACCTGCCCCCCTAGTAATGTCACGGTGGAACTGATTGTATTGGCCTTTGGTCTCAACGGCAGGGGAAATAAGTCCAAGGAGACCACAGTCAAGAACGTACAGGCAGCTATAAGGGCTACTAAGAAAAAGTTCCCTTATGCCAAAATTTGGATTCCTTTGGTCAACTTCTCAACAGAGCTCCCCCAGGAGGAACAAGAGAACTTGTACATCCTCAACGAGTACTTGGAGAAGAACCAGAGTTACATTCCGCTCTTGCCTGAGGACGAATTCACTACTGAAACAGATGATGTACATTGGACAACACATACTGCAGAGGCCATGTTCCAACACTGGGTGAGTGCTTTAAACTTGACCTCCCTCTAAGTCCAGTAGAGGAGGGGGTCAAAGGGACACAGTCCCTACTTGCCCAGAATGTAATTGTCTTGGCCCCAAACTTCACTCTCTCTGGGCCACAGCGTGAACTTTTAGGTAGAGGCTTGACCTTCGTGCCTACTTTAGGCCTAAACAAGGATCAAAAATTACAGTTCCAAGCAGATTTACAGAACTATCACAGAAAAATTAAGTTGGCTACATATTTTAGAAATGCCCCAAAAAAACTGCACGCCCCTTCGTAGGGCCTTCAATTTGGTCCCCGCCAGACGAAAAATTGTCACGGACGTCAAGCGACTAATTGAAACTGATTTGCACTCATTTGACGCACACTTTAAATTAATAAAAGAAAAATGCAATTTATCATTGTCTGAACAACATGCCCTAAAGGAACTCAAACGCGCTAAGCACATTGTCATCAAACCGGCGGACAAAGGGTCTGCGGTGGTGATCTTAGACAGGGACCAATATATATTTGAGGTCGAGCGCCAGCTTAATGATACGGTGTATTACAAAAAATTGACTAAACCTATATATTTGGACACCATCCCTTTAGTGGATGAAATTTTGAAGCAATTAAAGTTAAAAAAAATTCATTAATGGCAAACAGGCCCGATACTTAAGGGGTGATGTTGAACCAAGAGAGAGGAGGTTTTACATCCTCCCCAAAATACATAAAAGCCCAGAAAAATGGACGATACCATTTCAGCTCCCACCAGGACGTCCAATCGTTTCTGATTGCGGGAGCGAAACTTATCGTACAGCTGAGTATTTAGATTTCCATTTGAACCCATTGGCTTCCAAACATCCGTCTTATGTTAAAGACACATATCATTTCATAGAGTTGGTCAAGAGCCTCACAGTCCCCTCTCAATCATATTTCTTCTCAATGGACGTAAATAGTTTATATACTAATATTGATATACAAGCAGGACTGGCTTCAGTTAGACAAATTTTTGACAAATACCCTGACCCCAAGAGGCCTGACAAGGAATTGTTGCAATTATTAGAGATCAATTTGGTTAGAAATGACTTCATGTTTAATGGACAGTATTACTTACAAATTAAAGGCACCGCTATGGGGAAGAAATTTGCCCCCGCGTACGCCAATATTTTCATGGCTAACTGGAGGAAAGTGTATTTGCCAAATGTAAACACAAACCTAGCCACTATTTCCGCTATTTAGATGACATATGGGGAATATGGGAGGGCTCCAAGGAGCAATTTCAGGAGTTTGTGAATGTTTTGAATTCCCATGATCCCTCAATCAAACTTGAAGCTGAGATACATGAACGGTCTATTGACTTTTTGGACACAACGGTCTACAAAGGCCCTACATTTGAAACCAGTAACAAATTGGACATCAAAGTCTTCTTTAAAAAGACAGATACACATGCTTTGTTGTACAAGAGTAGTTTCCATCCAAAACACACTTTTAAGGGTATTGTGCAATCGCAGATATTGAGGTTCAAACGTATCTGTACTCAGCAGACAGATTTTAAGGAAGCAGTTCAAATCCTTTTCAAGGCCTTGAGGGGCAGGGGATACTGCAGAACATTTTTGAGACACTGTTTAAAAAATTTTTTGAAAATACGAGGGAGGGATCAGGGGAATTTAATTCCACTTATTTCCACATTTGGTTCAGTCAATGTCATGTTGAATGGTAAGTTTAAACACAATTTTGACAATATTATAGGGAAATCAGACCTGCTTCCTGATACAAGGGTCATTTCGGCCTACAGGAGGAATCCTAACCTCTGTGACCTTTTGGTTCGGGCTAAATTGCCCTCGTTGACGGTGCAGAAACCTTTGATGTTGGAGAAACAGTTTTCCAGATTGCGGTTTGTGAAGAACCACGGAGACAACACTGTCATACAGCTCCAACAGGGCTTCTCAACCAAATCCAAAAACTGTATATATTTACTGTATTGTCTTAAGTGTAATATGCAATACGTGGGTGAAACTAAAAATACGTTGTCCACACGTATGGTGCAACACAGGTACAACGTCAGACACCAGAAGGAAGTTGATACACCACTGATCAGACATATCCTCCTACACGGTATGGACTCGATCAGGATGGCAGGATTAAAAAAAATGTCAACTGGACTGATCGTGAACGTAAAAGTATGGAGAGATTTTGGATATACCGATTAGGAACAAGGGAACCTGGTGGGTTGAACTTGAAACGTAATTGAAGCTACGGCTTCGGTACTCAAGACCCCATACGGTCGGTTAGCTTAGAAGCTATACTGTACACAGGATTAAGGACTGAGCCTCATGACGTAAAGACATGATGTAACTAAAAAACGGAATTTAAAAACGTAGTCTCTGGACCAAGGCCCCGGTGAGTTCATTCAGCTGACCTGTCACCTTGTATATAGTAGCCACAGTAGGGTCAACTGGCCTTAATTCATGGAGATCCATGAATCTGGACCTGACCTTTGACCTCTACAGGATCACAGTCTTCTTGCCTAAACCTAAGCCTAGCTTGATCACGTAAGACGAGTTATGACGTCATTGTTGACACACGTATTGGTGTTCCTAGTGCCTAAACCTAACCTTGACCTTCATATTATTGTAAACTACACCTAAACCAATCCTTATCCTAACCCTAACCACTTTAAACCCTAGCATGTTGACCTAATTGGCATTTACATAAATTAAATAAATTATTTGACTAACAATACATTCTCTAAAAAACTTAAAAAACACTACATAAATTTAAAAACACTTCATTCATGGGACACAATTAACCCTAACCATTTTAAACCCTAACAGAGTGACCTAATTGGCATCACCATAAATTAATTAATTAATTGATTAAAAATACATTCTTTAAAAAGCTTAAATTTACACAACAATTAAAAAACACATTCGCTACAAACATTAAAAATATTACATAAGGATTTTATTGATTAAAAACACACTCAATTCATGGGATACAAGTAAACAACAGAAGACAGGTGGGATTTGGGCACAGAAACACAAGCATATTTATTTACAAAAATTAAAAACATGATTGGCAACACTAAAAACATAAATAGGAAATAGAACAACAAAAACACATTAGACAGATAGTTCATTTGGCATTATTTACAGAGGGAAAATCATGTTTCTAATTAGGGGGTTAAATTAATTAAACTCATCTAGGCATATATAAAACATAATTAATCACACTTAAAAACATAAATAGGGAATTATAAATTCATTGGACACTATCTAAAACTGAGAATTCATTAAATTGGGGATTTTAACCTGTTAAATTCATTAATTGGCTACATTAAAAACAAGGGAAAGGAGGCAGGGACTCACAAAGGGTTAAAAAATCTTGGCAGAGCACATGACTGGTCATTAATGACTTTATTGTTATACAATATGCTTTAATTAAACAGGTTTTACTGTAATTTTTACTTGGAACAAGCCCAGGCTTGTTCCTCCATTAGTGTGTGTGTGCTCAATCCACGTGGGAGGAGCCTTGAGACTCACTCACTCTCACACAGAGCTCATTTCTACTGCAGCAGCCAGAGGAGAAGCAGCTCTCGGTCTCAGCTCCAGTAGTCAGTCCAAACTCTGCAATAGTGCTGGTCCTGAGGAAGATTCACATGAATCGAAACGTCGACAGACAGCACTATATTAATTAGGATTACTTAAAAGCTCAGTAACAGCTGTTTTTTTCCCCTTGAGGGCAAACCTTTTTTCCTTCCCTCTCTTGGTCTCTTTTCGTGCCTTTTCTCCTCACTTCTCTCTTGAGGAAAATCCTTACCTTTACAGTTTTTTTAAGCATTTTTCCCTCTTTCTCACTGCCTTTTGATTACTTTTAACCTTTTGACCTCACCTTTTCCCCTTTTATTTTACAAATCTTCCTTTCCCCTTTTGGGAAAGCGCTTTTTGTTGCTCCTTATTTTTTCATAATTTACATTTTCATTTCAACTATTGTTTTCTTTACTTTGTTGATATTTTTTTATATAACAAAGGCTACCCCAGGGGAACAATAAACACAAACATTAAAGGACACCTACATACAAAACACAAATATTAAAGGACACACACACACACATACCAAACACAAGATTAAAGGACACGTACACACAAAACACAATATTAAAGGACATATACACACAAAACACAATATTAAAGGACACATACACATAAAACACAACATTAAAGGACACATACACCAAAAACACAATATTAAAGGACACGTACACACAAATATAAACAGTACACACGTGCACACACACTTACATTAAACATAAAAAATAAGAAAAAAATACATAAAAACAAACAAAAAACATAAAAAAAATCACAAACAACGACACAACAATGGCTGATGGGGCCTGGACTACAGTCCATCGTGGCAGGAAACGCCACAACAAATACAGGGGGGGCCAGCATGGCTGGGGTGCCCCTGGGAGGATGGACGGTGCACCTCCCTTCCCCTTTAACGGGGGATGGGGTACAGTCCCCTACCCTAACCAGCGAGCGCCTCCTCCTTGGGTGCCTCGCTATGCTGGTCCCCAAGCACCCTCATATGCGGCCGCATTAAAGGGTCCCCCCTACCAAAACAAAAAACGTCCCCCCTACCAAAACAAAAGCCCCTCCATTCCCTGCTCCACCGGCTGGTGGGGTGGGGGATGTCAGGAGACAACCGGCTGACCCAGCATTCGGGCGCCTGGTCAGAAAAATGCACACCTTGATTAAGATGGTACACCACCTCCAAAATGTGGCTCCTAAGCCAGATAGACAAGAGCCTAAAATGATCTCCAGGATGGTTCATATTTTAACAACAATGATTAAACCTGCTACTCCACTGATCACACAATGGATCTCATTAAGGGTAATGCAGAAAACTGGGGTTATAACACACTGACCATTCTCATGGACCATTACCAAACGGGCCTGGAGACCATTTTACAGGAGCTCACGGGAATGCTGATTCCAGATTGGAAATCAGCTTTCCAGGTAGCTGTAAGGTGGGCTAAGAGAAACCTACCACGCCTACCACAAGAAGTAGTGGACCACGCCGAGGCTATGATTACGGAAAGGGTGTCAGCGAGGGGTGGTCAGGTTGCCCCACAGCAGGCACAGATACCACCTAACCCTGCCACCACCACAAGCACCGTTCCTCGCAACGGTCCCCTCGAAGGGCCACAAGCCAAAAACATTCATCACAGCCAAACAAGAACACGGCGGCGGCCACTATGACCGAACCTTTTGAGTATAAAGGGGAGGAAATACACTCACCCATAGGGCAACCTCCTTTAGAACGTAGAGACTCTACTTCTGGGGGTCGCAGGAGAACCAGGGAGTAGTATTGAATGGAGTTAACCGCCTCCTCCCGAACGATGACGACGGCGATCCTAGCGACTGGAGAGTGACAGAGGCTCCCGCGAACGAGCCCACACGCCAACAGTCTATGACTTTGATAGAGGATGAGGATGAGGTGGAAGAAAGTGAAGGAGAAGAGTTGGCAGAGCCTGAAATTCAGGACCATGAGGTCCCAGTTGAGACCCCGAGACCACCCAACAGGACTTCTATCATGACAACCGCCCACGTCCACCGACAGTACTTGGACTCAGACGAGGAGCTCTTTGACGAGTCATCTGAACACTTGACGGCTTCCACACCGCAACGCAAATTCCAAGTGCACAGGCACATCAACACCCAACGGAAGCTCACAGACTGGAATTTGGCTGTTCATCGAAAAAGACTCATCATCGGAGACTCCAATCTCTGCAGGTTTCCAGATTACACCGACGCTGATCTGCAGATTGACTGCTTTCCAGGCGCACATTTTCGCCACGCCCAGGCCTTGATGGAAAAGACCTGCCCCCCTAGTAATGTCACGGTGGAACTGATTGTATTGGCCTTTGGTCTCAACGGCAGGGGAAATAAGTCCAAGGAGACCACAGTCAAGAACGTACAGGCAGCTATAAGGGCTACTAAGAAAAGTTCCCTTATGCCAAAATTTGGATTCCTTTGGTCAACTTCTCAACAGAGCTCCCCCAGGAGGAACAAGAGAACTTGTACATCCTCAACGAGTACTTGGAGAAGAACCAGAGTTACATTCCGCTCTTGCCTGAGGACGAATTCACTACTGAAACAGATGATGTACATTGGACAACACATACTGCAGAGGCCATGTTCCAACACTGGGTGAGTGCTTTAAACTTGACCTCCCTCTAAGTCCAGTAGAGGAGGGGGTCAAAGGGACACAGTCCCTACTTGCCCAGAATGTAATTGTCTTGGCCCCAAACTTCACTCTCTCTGGGCCACAGCGTGAACTTTTAGGTAGAGGCTTGACCTTCGTGCCTACTTTAGGCCTAAACAAGGATCAAAAATTACAGTTCCAAGCAGATTTACAGAACTATCACAGAAAAATTAAGTTGGCTACATATTTTAGAAATGCCCCAAAAAAACTGCACGCCCCTTCGTAGGGCCTTCAATTTGGTCCCCGCCAGACGAAAAATTGTCACCGGACGTCAAGCGACTAATTGAAACTGATTTGCACTCATTTGACGCACACTTTAAATTAATAAAAGAAAAATGCAATTTATCATTGTCTGAACAACATGCCCTAAAGGAACTCAAACGCGCTAAGCACATTGTCATCAAACCGGCGGACAAAGGGTCTGCGGTGGTGATCTTAGACAGGGACCAATATATATTTGAGGTCGAGCGCCAGCTTAATGATACGGTGTATTACAAAAAATTGACTAAACCTATATATTTGGACACCATCCCTTTAGTGGATGAAATTTTGAAGCAATTAAAGTTAAAAAATTCATTAATGGCAAACAGGCCCGATACTTAAGGGGTGATGTTGAACCAAGAGAGAGGAGGTTTTACATCCTCCCCAAAATACATAAAAGCCCAGAAAAATGGACGATACCATTTCAGCTCCCACCAGGACGTCCAATCGTTTCTGATTGCGGGAGCGAAACTTATCGTACAGCTGAGTATTTAGATTTCCATTTGAACCCATTGGCTTCCAAACATCCGTCTTATGTTAAAGACACATATCATTTCATAGAGTTGGTCAAGAGCCTCACAGTCCCCTCTCAATCATATTTCTTCTCAATGGACGTAAATAGTTTATATACTAATATTGATATACAAGCAGGACTGGCTTCAGTTAGACAAATTTTTGACAAATACCCTGACCCCAAGAGGCCTGACAAGGAATTGTTGCAATTATTAGAGATCAATTTGGTTAGAAATGACTTCATGTTTAATGGACAGTATTACTTACAAATTAAAGGCACCGCTATGGGGAAGAAATTTGCCCCCGCGTACGCCAATATTTTCATGGCTAACTGGGAGGAAAGTGTATTTGCCAAATGTAAACACAAACCTAGCCACTATTTCCGCTATTTAGATGACATATGGGGAATATGGGAGGGCTCCAAGGAGCAATTTCAGGAGTTTGTGAATGTTTTGAATTCCCATGATCCCTCAATCAAACTTGAAGCTGAGATACATGAACGGTCTATTGACTTTTTGGACACAACGGTCTACAAAGGCCCTACATTTGAAACCAGTAACAAATTGGACATCAAAGTCTTCTTTAAAAAGACAGATACACATGCTTTGTTGTACAAGAGTAGTTTCCATCCAAAACACACTTTTAAGGGTATTGTGCAATCGCAGATATTGAGGTTCAAACGTATCTGTACTCAGCAGACAGATTTTAAGGAAGCAGTTCAAATCCTTTTCAAGGCCTTGAGGGGCAGGGGATACTGCAGAACATTTTTGAGACACTGTTTAAAAATTTTTTGAAAATACGAGGGAGGGATCAGGGGAATTTAATTCCACTTATTTCCACATTTGGTTCAGTCAATGTCATGTTGAATGGTAAGTTTAAACACAATTTTGACAATATTATAGGGAAATCAGACCTGCTTCCTGATACAAGGGTCATTTCGGCCTACAGGAGGAATCCTAACCTCTGTGACCTTTTGGTTCGGGCTAAATTGCCCTCGTTGACGGTGCAGAAACCTTTGATGTTGGAGAAACAGTTTTCCAGATTGCGGTTTGTGAAGAACCACGGAGACAACACTGTCATACAGCTCCAACAGGGCTTCTCAACCAAATCCAAAAACTGTATATATTTACTGTATTGTCTTAAGTGTAATATGCAATACGTGGGTGAAACTAAAATACGTTGTCCACACGTATGGTGCAACACAGGTACAACGTCAGACACCAGAAGGAAGTTGATACACCACTGATCAGACATATCCTCCTACACGGTATGGACTCGATCAGGATGGCAGGATTACAAAAAAATGTCAACTGGACTGATCGTGAACGTAAAAGTATGGAGAGATTTTGGATATACCGATTAGGAACAAGGGAACCTGGTGGGTTGAACTTGAAACGTAATTGAAGCTACGGCTTCGGTACTCAAGACCCCATACGGTCGGTTTAGCTTAGAAGCTATACTGTACACAGGATTAAGGACTGAGCCTCATGACGTAAAGACATGATGTAACTAAAAAACGGAATTTAAAAACGTAGTCTTGGAAGGCCCCGGTGAGTTCATTCAGCTGACTGTCACCTTGTATATAGTAGCCACGTAGGGTCAACTGGCCTTAATTCATGGGATCCATGAATCTGGACCTGACCTTTGACCTCTACAGGATCACAGTCTTCTTGCCTAAACCTAAGCCTAGCTTGATCACGTAAGACGAGTTATGACGTCATTGTTGACACACGTATTGGTGTTCCTAGTGCCTAAACCTAACCTTGACCTTCATATTATTGTAAACTACACCTAAACCAATCCTTATCCTAACCCTAACCACTTTAAACCCTAGCATGTTGACCTAATTGGCATTTACATAAATTAAATAAATTATTTGACTAACAATACATTCTCTAAAAAACCTTAAAAAACACTACATAAATTTAAAAAACACTTCATTCATGGGACACAATTAACCCTAACCATTTTAAACCCTAACAGAGTGACCTAATTGGCATCACCATAAATTAATTAATTAATTGATTAAAAATACATTCTTTAAAAAGCTTAAATTTACACAACAATTAAAAAAAACATTCGCTACAAACATTAAAAATATTACATAAGGATTTTATTGATTAAAAACACACTCAATTCATGGGATACAAGTAAACAACAGAAGACAGGTGGGATTTGGGCACAGAAACACAAGCATATTTATTTACAAAATTAAAAACATGATTGGCAACACTAAAAACATAAATAGGAAAATAGAACAACAAAAACACATTAGACAGATAGTTCATTTGGCATTATTTACAGAGGGAAAAATCACTAATTAGGGGGTTAAAATTAATTAAACTCATCTAGGCATATATAAAACATAATTAATCACACTTAAAAACATAAATAGGGAATTATAAATTCATTGGACACTATCTAAAACTGAGAATTCATTAAATTGGGGATTTTAACCTGTTAAATTCATTAATTGGCTACATTAAAAACAAGGGAAAGGAGGCAGGGACTCACAAAGGGTTAAAAAATCTTGGCAGAGCACATGACTGGTCATTAATGACTTTATTGTTATACAATATGCTTTAATTAAACAGGTTTTACTGTAATTTTTACTTGGAACAAGCCCAGGCTTGTTCCTCCATTAGTGTGTGTGTGCTCAATCCACGTGGGAGGAGCCTTGAGACTCACTCACTCTCACACACAGCTCATTTCTACTGCAGCAGCCAGAGGAGAAGCAGCTCTCGGTCTCAGCTCCAGTAGTCAGTCCAAACTCTGCAATAGTGCTGGTCCTGAGGAAGATTCACATGAATCGAAACGTCGACAGACAGCACTATATTAATTAGGATTACTTAAAAGCTCAGTAACAGCTGTTTTTTTCCCCTTGAGGGCAAACCTTTTTTCCTTCCCTCTCTTGGTCTCTTTTCGTGCCTTTTCTCCTCACTTCTCTCTTGAGGAAAATCCTTACCTTTACAGTTTTTTTAAGCATTTTTCCTCTTTCTCACTGCCTTTTGATTACTTTTAACCTTTTGACCTCACCTTTTCCCTTTTTATTTTACAAATCTTCCTTTCCCTTTTGGGAAAGCGCTTTTTGTTGCTCCTTATTTTTTCATAATTTACATTTTCATTTCAACTATTGTTTTCTTTACTTTGTTGATATTTTTTTATATAACAAAGGCTACCCCAGGGGAACAATAAACACAAACATTAAAGGACACCTACATACAAAACACAAATATTAAAGGACACACACACACATACCAAACACAAGATTAAAGGACACGTACACACAAAACACAATATTAAAGGACATATACACACAAAACACAATATTAAAGGACACATACACATAAAACACAACATTAAAGGACACATACACCAAAAACACAATATTAAAGGACACGTACACACAAATATAAACAGTACACACGTGCACACACTTACATTAAACATAAAAAATAAGAAAAAAATACATAAAAACAAACAAAAAACATAAAAAATCACAAACAACGACACAACAATGGCTGATGGGGCCTGGACTACAGTCCATCGTGGCAGGAAACGCCACAACAAATACAGGGGGGGCCAGCATGGCTGGGGTGCCCCTGGGAGGATGGACGGTGCACCTCCCTTCCCCTTTAACGGGGGATGGGGTACAGTCCCCTACCCTAACCAGCGAGCGCCTCCTCCTTGGGTGCCTCGCTATGCTGGTCCCCAAGCACCCTCATATGCGGCCGCATTAAAGGGTCCCCCCTACCAAAACAAAAACGTCCCCCCTACCAAAACAAAAAAGCCCCTCCATTCCCTGCTCCACCGGCTGGTGGGGTGGGGGATGTCAGGAGACAACCGGCTGACCCAGCATTCGGGCGCCTGGTCAGAAAAATGCACACCTTGATTAAGATGGTACACCACCTCCAAAATGTGGCTCCTAAGCCAGATAGACAAGAGCCTAAAATGATCTCCAGGATGGTTCATATTTTAACAACAATGATTAAACCTGCTACTCCCACTGATCACACAATGGATCTCATTAAGGGTAATGCAGAAAACTGGGGTTATAACACACTGACCATTCTCATGGACCATTACCAAACGGGCCTGGAGACCATTTTACAGGAGCTCACGGGAATGCTGATTCCAGATTGGAAATCAGCTTTCCAGGTAGCTGGTAAGGTGGGCTAAGAGAAACCTACCACGCCTACCACAAGAAGTAGTGGACCACGCCGAGGCTATGATTACGGAAAGGGTGTCAGCGAGGGGTGGTCAGGTTGCCCCACAGCAGGCACAGATACCACCTAACCCTGCCACCACCACAAGCACCCGTTCCTCGCAACGGTCCCCTCGAAGGGCCACAAGCCAAAAACATTCATCACCAAACAAGAACACGGCGGCGGCCACTATGACCGAACCTTTTGAGTATAAAGGGGAGGAAATACACTCACCCATAGGGCAACCTCCTTTAGAACGTAGAGACTCTACTCTGGGGGTCGCAGGAGAACCAGGGGAGTAGTATTGAATGGAGTTAACCGCCTCCTCCCGAACGATGACGACGGCGATCCTAGCGACTGGAGAGTGACAGAGGCTCCCGCGAACGAGCCCACACGCCAACAGTCTATGACTTTGATAGAGGATGAGGATGAGGTGGAAGAAAGTGAAGGAGAAGAGTTGGCAGAGCCTGAAATTCAGGACCATGAGGTCCCAGTTGAGACCCCGAGACCACCCAACAGGACTTCTATCATGACAACCGCCCGTCCACCGACAGTACTTGGACTCAGACGAGGAGCTCTTTGACGAGTCATCTGAACACTTGACGGCTTCCACACCGCAACGCAAATTCCAAGTGCACAGGCACATCAACACCCACGGAAGCTCACAGACTGGAATTTGGCTGTTCATCGAAAAAGACTCATCATCGGAGACTCCAATCTCTGCAGGTTTCCAGATTACACCGACGCTGATCTGCAGATTGACTGCTTTCCAGGCGCACATTTTCGCCACGCCAGGCCTTGATGGAAAAGACCTGCCCCCTAGTAATGTCACGGTGGAACTGATTGTATTGGCCTTTGGTCTCAACGGCAGGGGAATAAGTCCAAGGAGACCACAGTCAAGAACGTACAGGCAGCTATAAGGGCTACTAAGAAAAAGTTCCCTTATGCCAAAATTTGGATTCCTTTGGTCAACTTCTCAACAGAGCTCCCCCAGGAGGAACAAGAGAACTTGTACATCCTCAACGAGTACTTGGAGAAGAACCAGAGTTACATTCCGCTCTTGCCTGAGGACGAATTCACTACTGAAACAGATGATGTACATTGGACAACACATACTGCAGAGGCCATGTTCCAACACTGGGTGAGTGCTTTAAACTTGACCTCCCTCTAAGTCCAGTGAGGAGGGGGTCAAAGGGACACAGTCCCTACTTGCCCAGAATGTAATTGTCTTGGCCCCAAACTTCACTCTCTCTGGGCCACAGCGTGAACTTTTAGGTAGAGGCTTGACCTTCGTGCCTACTTTAGGCCTAAACAAGGATCAAAAATTACAGTTCCAAGCAGATTTACAGAACTATCACAGAAAAATTAAGTTGGCTACATATTTTAGAAATGCCCCCAAAAAAACTGCACGCCCCTTCGTAGGGCCTTCAATTTGGTCCCAGCAGACGAAAAATTGTCACCGGACGTCAAGCGACTAATTGAAACTGATTTGCACTCATTTGACGCACACTTTAAATTATAAAAGAAAAATGCAATTTATCATTGTCTGAACAACATGCCCTAAAGGAACTCAAACGCGCTAAGCACATTGTCATCAAACGGCGGACAAAGGGTCTGCGGTGGTGATCTTAGACAGGGACCAATATATATTTGAGGTCGAGCGCCAGCTTAATGATACGGTGTATTACAAAAAATTGACTAAACCTATATATTTGGACACCATCCCTTTAGTGGATGAAATTTTGAAGCAATTAAAGTTAAAAAAATTCATTAATGGCAAACAGGCCGATACTTAAGGGGTGATGTTGAACCAAGAGAGAGGAGGTTTTACATCCTCCCCAAATACATAAAAGCCCAGAAAAATGGACGATACCATTTCAGCTCCCACCAGGACGTCCAATCGTTTCTGATTGCGGGAGCGAAACTTATCGTACAGCTGAGTATTTAGATTTCCATTTGAACCCATTGGCTTCCAAACATCCGTCTTATGTTAAAGACACATATCATTTCATAGAGTTGGTCAAGAGCCTCACAGTCCCCTCTCAATCATATTTCTTCTCAATGGACGTAAATAGTTTATATACTAATATTGATATACAAGCAGGACTGGCTTCAGTTAGACAAATTTTTGACAAATACCCTGACCCCAAGAGGCCTGACAAGGAATTGTTGCAATTATTAGAGATCAATTTGGTTAGAAATGACTTCATGTTTAATGGACAGTATTACTTACAAATTAAAGGCACCGCTATGGGGAAGAAATTTGCCCCCGCGTACGCCAATATTTTCATGGCTAACTGGGAGGAAAGTGTATTTGCCAAATGTAAACACAAACCTAGCCACTATTTCCGCTATTTAGATGACATATGGGGAATATGGGAGGGCTCCAAGGAGCAATTTCAGGAGTTTGTGAATGTTTTGAATTCCCATGATCCCTCAATCAAACTTGAAGCTGAGATACATGAACGGTCTATTGACTTTTTGGACACAACGGTCTACAAAGGCCCTACATTTGAAACCAGTAACAAATTGGACATCAAAGTCTTCTTTAAAAAGACAGATACACATGCTTGTTGTACAAGAGTAGTTTCCATCCAAAACACACTTTTAAGGGTATTGTGCAATCGCAGATATTGAGGTTCAAACGTATCTGTACTCAGCAGACAGATTTTAAGGAAGCAGTTCAAATCCTTTTCAAGGCCTTGAGGGGCAGGGGATACTGCAGAACATTTTTGAGACACTGTTTAAAAAATTTTTTGAAAATACGAGGGAGGGATCAGGGGAATTTAATTCCACTTATTCCACATTTGGTTCAGTCAATGTCATGTTGAATGGTAAGTTTAAACACAATTTTGACAATATTATAGGGAAATCAGACCTGCTTCCTGATACAAGGGTCATTTCGGCCTACAGGAGGAATCCTAACCTCTGTGACCTTTTGGTTCGGGCTAAATTGCCCTCGTTGACGGTGCAGAAACCTTTGATGTTGGAGAAACAGTTTTCCAGATTGCGGTTTGTGAAGAACCACGGAGACAACACTGTCATACAGCTCCAACAGGGCTTCTCAACCAAATCCAAAAACTGTATATATTTACTGTATTGTCTTAAGTGTAATATGCAATACGTGGGTGAAACTAAAAATACGTTGTCCACACGTATGGTGCAACACAGGTACAACGTCAGACACCAGAAGGAAGTTGATACACCACTGATCAGACATATCCTCCTACACGGTATGGACTCGATCAGGATGGCAGGATTACAAAAAAATGTCAACTGGACTGATCGTGAACGTAAAAGTATGGAGAGATTTTGGATATACCGATTAGGAACAAGGGAACCTGGTGGGTTGAACTTGAAACGTAATTGAAGCTACGGCTTCGGTACTCAAGACCCCATACGGTCGGTTAGCTTAGAAGCTATACTGTACACAGGATTAAGGACTGAGCCTCATGACGTAAAGACATGATGTAACTAAAAAACGGAATTTAAAAACGTAGTCTCTGGACCAAGGCCCCGGTGAGTTCATTCAGCTGACCTGTCACCTTGTATATAGTAGCCACAGTAGGGTCAACTGGCCTTAATTCATGGAGATCCATGAATCTGGACCTGACCTTTGACCTCTACAGGATCACAGTCTTCTTGCCTAAACCTAAGCCTAGCTTGATCACGTAAGACGAGTTATGACGTCATTGTTGACACACGTATTGGTGTTCCTAGTGCCTAAACCTAACCTTGACCTTCATATTATTGTAAACTACACCTAAACCAATCCTTATCCTAACCCTAACCACTTTAAACCCTAGCATGTTGACCTAATTGGCATTTACATAAATTAAATAAATTATTTGACTAACAATACATTCTCTAAAAAACCTTAAAAAAACACTACATAAATTTAAAAACACTTCATTCATGGGACACAATTAACCCTAACCATTTTAAACCCTAACAGAGTGACCTAATTGGCATCACCATAAATTAATTAATTAATTGATTAAAAATACATTCTTTAAAAAGCTTAAATTTACACAACAATTAAAAAACACATTCGCTACAAACATTAAAAATATTACATAAGGATTTTATTGATTAAAAAACACACTCAATTCATGGGATACAAGTAAACAACAGAAGACAGGTGGGATTTGGGCACAGAAACACAAGCATATTTATTTACAAAAATTAAAAACATGATTGGCAACTAAAACATAAATAGGAAATAGAACAACAAAAACACATTAGACAGATAGTTCATTTGGCATTATTTACAGAGGGAAAATCACTAATTAGGGGGTTAAAATTAATTAAACTCATCTAGGCATATATAAAACATAATTAATCACACTTAAAAACATAAATAGGGAATTATAAATTCATTGGACACTATCTAAAACTGAGAATTCATTAAATTGGGGATTTTAACCTGTTAAATTCATTAATTGGCTACATTAAAAACAAGGGAAAGGAGGCAGGGACTCACAAAGGGTTAAAAAATCTTGGCAGAGCACATGACTGGTCATTAATGACTTTATTGTTATACAATATGCTTTAATTAAACAGGTTTTACTGTAATTTTTACTTGGAACAAGCCCAGGCTTGTTCCTCCATTAGTGTGTGTGTGCTCAATCCACGTGGGAGGAGCCTTGAGACTCACTCACTCTCACACAGAGCTCATTTCTACTGCAGCAGCCAGAGGAGAAGCAGCTCTCGGTCTCAGCTCCAGTAGTCAGTCCAAACTCTGCAATAGTGCTGGTCCTGAGGAAGATTCACATGAATCGAAACGTCGACAGACAGCACTATATTAATTAGGATTACTTAAAAGCTCAGTAACAGCTGTTTTTTTCCCCTTGAGGGCAAACCTTTTTTCCTTCCCTCTCTTGGTCTCTTTTCGTGCCTTTTCTCCTCACTTCTCTCTTGAGGAAAATCCTTACCTTTACAGTTTTTTTAAGCATTTTTCCTCTTTCTCACTGCCTTTGATTACTTTAACCTTTTGACCTCACCTTTTCCCCTTTTTATTTTACAAATCTTCCTTTCCCCTTTTGGGAAAGCGCTTTTGTTGCTCCTTATTTTTTTCATAATTTACATTTTCATTTCAACTATTGTTTTCTTTACTTTGTTGATATTTTTTTATATAACAAAGGCTACCCCAGGGGAACAATAAACACAAACATTAAAGGACACCTACATACAAAACACAAATATTAAAGGACACACACACACACATACCAAACACAAGATTAAAGGACACGTACACACAAACACAATATTAAAGGACATATACACACAAAAAAACAATATTAAAGGACACATACACATAAAACACAACATTAAGGACACATACACCAAAACACAATATTAAAGGACACGTACACACAAAATATAAACAGTACACACGTGCACACACTTACATTAAAACATAAAAAATAAGAAAAAAATACATAAAAACAAACAAAAAACATAAAAAAATCACAAACAACGACACAACAATGGCTGATGGGGCCTGGACTACAGTCCATCGTGGCAGGAAACGCCACAACAAATACAGGGGGGGCCAGCATGGCTGGGGTGCCCCTGGGAGGATGGACGGTGCACCTCCCTTCCCCTTTAACGGGGGATGGGGTACAGTCCCCTACCCTAACCCCTAACCCCCTAACCCCCTAACCCTATTTCATGCTTAATCCCACCCCTTTAACCCTCACCCTGATCTTTATCCCTAACCCTAACCACTAGTAACCCCACCCTATCATAACCCTGTTAAAAAGTTTAAAAAGGCTAAAAAAAGTCTAAAAAACACTAAGCTAAAAAATACTAATTGCCTAAAAAGGATAAAAAATCATTTCATAGGAGTCTAAGTTTAGAACATGGCATTAGAAAGAACAGGAAAAAGAAAAGGGAAGAGGACAGTAAGAAGGACAAACAGAAGAAGAAAGAAAGACAGGGGGGAAGGAAAGAATAGTGTACCGGACCTGAAGAAGACACAATCATAGGTCGAAACGTTGTCAACGGTACACTTAATACTTGATATAGCAAAGGCTGAAATAAACAGACAGACAGAGGATAAAAACAATCACAGAAGGGGACAAAGGAACAAACACAGATACCAAATAAGGAAAACTTACGAAAGTAAAGTAAAGAAAACTAGAAGCACAAGTAAGAAAAAGAGACAGAGAAGCAAAAAGCTAAAGAAAGCAAGAGCAGAAACACAAATAGAAGAAACAGAGTGAAAGATAGTAAAGCAGAAATAGAAGCAAGAAGCAAAGTAATAGCAAGCAAAAGCACATTTAGAAGCACAAGAAGTAAAGCAAATAGCAAGAAGCAGAAGAAGCAAAGTAAATAGCGAGCAGACAGATATAAAAGACAAAGACTCGCATAGAGCACAAAGAAGGACGAACAGGAAAAGAAGACAAGAAGAAAGAAGAAGAACAGAAGCACAGAGAAGCAAATAGAAAGCACAAGCAAGTGAGAGAAGGCAAAGAGAGCCAGTCTGGCAGGGAGTCCCGCGGGGGAAGGACAGTGCACCAGTCCTGATGACAGGACTTTCCTTAACATAAATCCTAACCCTAACCCTGACCCTGACCCTAACCCTAACCCCCTAACCCTAACCCCCCTGACCCTAACCAATCTTAACCCTGAGCAGTTTTAACCCTGAGCAGTTTTAACCCTGAGCAGTCTTAACCCTCGACGGTTTTAACCCTTAGTGCTTTCTTTAATAATAATCCTTAGTTTGAGATTAAACAACACCATTTCAATGATAGAATAATGTCACCTTTCACTTCTATGCTTTTCACTGTTTTTTAGGCTACAATCTACCTTTTATTACGCTTGGCAGGGTGCACCTGCCATGCGTCAAACCATTTTTAAAGGGCCACCTTGCCCATTTTGGGACTCACTCGTGCCGTTTCCTTGTTTTCATTTCTACTTGTCAGGGTTATAGTGCGCTTACCTACTATGTAGATAGAAAGAAATAAATCGATAGAAATGTCCTTTTAGAGGGCTGTGGTCTGTCATTGCAAGTGGCGTCGTGGAGACCTCGCGTTCCCATCCTCCTCCCTCCCCCCTCCCCTCCTCTCTTCTCTTCTTTCTTCTTTTCTCCTCTATGTGGCTCAGGACAGCAAGTGGGAGGTGGCTAGGGGACTAACTTGCGCCGGCCAGTGCCCTGCCTCTGTCTCCCCACACAACTATGTTGTCGTTGGTCAGCATAGGGGGAGACTCTGTGTATATCCCTTCATTCCTAACCCCCTAACCCTGACCCTTGCCTAAACCTGACCCAGTCTAACCCTAAGAAAAAGAGAAAAAGAAGTCAAAAAGGACACTTAGAAAGGACAAACAAGTCAAACAAAGAATAAATATAAGAAAGTGGGGACTAAAAACAAGAATATAAGAGAAAAGAAAGTCAAAGAAGACATACATATAAGCTCAAGTAAGAAAGAAAGTCAAAAAAGACACATATAAGAACAAGCAAGAAGAAGAAAAACTAAAGAGAGGACGAAAAACAGTCACAAGAGACAGACAGTATAAATAGAGGGTAGACAGACACAGGGAGGCAGTTGGGGAGAAGGAAAGATAGGGACAGGGTAGAGAGGAGAAAGGTAGGGGAGAAGAAAGTGTAAAAATACAAAAAACAAACCTAAAAAAGTGTAAAAATACAAAAAACAAACCTAAAAAAAGAGAAAAAAGTATATAAGACTAAAAAAAGTGACAAATTAAGACTAAACAAAGTGACAAATTAAGACTAAACAAAGTGACAAATTAAACTTAACAAAGTACAAACAAAACTAAATAAAGTACAAATAAAACAAAGGGAAAAATGACAGAGGAGGCCAAACTAGGCACTCTACATTTATTATAAAAGTCGGTTCGCCTGATGAAGGCCAAACTAGGCCGAAATATTGCGCAAGGCCGACTATTACCAAGGCAATAAGCCTTAATTTTTTGAAAACCCACCACCTTAGGGTGGTGGTACTTAAAAAAGGGGGCCAGCATGGAAGGGAAGTCTGGAAGTTAAAGATGGACAGTGCACCATCCTCTCTCCGGCTGGAGAGGGGAGTTCTTACCCCTCACTCCTGACCTCACTGTAGTTCACGCCTAAACCTAACCAATCTTAACCCTGAGCAGTTTTAACCCTGAGCGGTTTTAACCCTGAGCAGTCTTAACCCTCGGCGGTTTTAACCCTTAGTGCTTGCTTTAATAATAATCCTTCGTTTGAGATTAAACAACACCATTTCAATGATAGAATAAATGTCACCTTTCACTTCTATGCTTTTCACGGTTTTTAGGGCTACAATCCACCTTTTATTACGCTTGGCAGGGTGCACCTGCCATGCTTCAAACCATTTTTTAAAGGGCCACCTTGCCCATTTGGAACTCACTCGTGCCGTTTCCTTGTTTTCATTTCTACTTGTCAGGGTTATAGTGCGCTTACCTACTATGTAGATAGAAAGAAAGAAATGGATAGAAATATCCTTTTTAGAGGGCTGTGGTCTGTCATTGCAAGTGGCGTCGTGGAGACCTCGCGTTCCCATCCTCCTCCCTCCCCCCTCCCCTCCTCTCTACTCTTCTTTCTTCTTTTCTCCTCTATGTGGCTCAGGACAGCAAGTGGGAGGTGGCTAGGGGACTAACTTGCGCCGGCCAGCGCCTGCCTCTGTCTCCCCACACAACTATGTTGTCGTTGGTCAGCATAGGGGGAGACTCTGTGTATATCCCTTCTTGCCTAACCATAGCTAGACCCCTAAGCCAGAACCCTGTACATTTACAAATTAAGCCAAGAAAGGCGCACTAAATTAAAGACACTGAAGCACAAACAAGAAAACCTAAAATAAGGTAAAGCAAAAACTAATACTAATACAGGCACTACAACATGTATAAGGGAGAAGGTGAGGGGGCAGCATGGGATAAAGGACAAGAGCACAACACAAAGAGGGAGAAGTCAAGAAAGACAGCACATAGGGAAAGATAGAAGTCAAGGAAGACAAGAAAAAGAGAACAAATAGAAACACAGAGAAAGATAGAAGTCAAGAAAGACAAGAGAAGAAACAGAAATATAAAGAACAAAGGGAATGACAAGAAAAACAAAGAAAGACAGGGGAAAATAACAGTGTACCTAGACCTGATGAAGACAAAATAGTGGTCGAAACGTTGTCAACAGGTACACTGTTTTTATACTTGATATAACAAAGGCTGCAACAAACACTAAACAAAGTAAGAAGAAAGTACAAATAGTAAAGACAGAAAGACGAACAGGAAAACACAAACAAGAACAACATGTAAAAAGCCTAAATAGGGGGAAGGAAGAACAGAAGGGAAACACAAACAGAAGCAAGCAAGCAAAGAACAGCACAAGTAGAGCAGACATACAGAGAGTATAAAAGGGACAAACAGGAGGAAGGAAGAACAGAACGAAAGAAGCACAGAGACAGCAAGTAAATAAGAAGAGAGCACAAATAAGGAGAGAAGGCAAGGGGGGCCCGGTCCAGCAGGGTACCCATCGGGGTGATGGACCGTGCACCTCGTCTCGTCCCCTATTCCAGGGGACAGGACGTTCAGTCCCCTACTCCTAACCCTTCCCAAAATTTAGGGAAGCACTTTCAGTTCATTCTTTATTAAAAAACAATTTCATTTGGGTATTTTATTAAAAAAAAATCACATTATTAAAAAAAACACACAAAATCCTCTCTAAATAGGAGAGCGCTTTCAGCTGTAGCTTTAGTATTTCATTTTGGGATAAATAAATATATAAATATAAAGAAAACATTTCATTTCATAGCAAACAATATAAACACAATAATAAATATAACAAAGCCTACATTAATAAAAACAACAACTGTAAACATGGATGGTGGGTGGACGGAGGTCCGTTATGACAGGAGACGCCAGCCCACCCGCCAAGGTGTAAGGGACCAGGGGTATGGGGGGGTCCTTCGGGTGGAAGGACCGTGCACCTTCCCTCGCAAGGGGAGAAGGGCTCAGTTCCCCTATCCTAACAATTCATATTCTTTCCAAAGTTTAGGAAAGCATTTTTAGTTCATATTTGATTAAAAAACAATTTCATTTCATTAAAAAACAAATTTATCCTCTCCTAATAGCAGAGCGCTTTCATTTGTAGGTTTTGTATTTCATTTTTAGTATAAATAAATATACAAATAAATAGGATTTCATTTTATTTCATAAAAAAAACAATATAAACAACAACAACAATAAATATAACAAAGCCTACATTAATAAAAAACAACTGTAAACATGGACGGTGGGTGGACGGAGGTCTGTTACGGCAGGAGACGCCAGCCCAACCGCCAAGGTGCAAGGGACCAGTGGTATGGGGGGTCCTTCCGGTGGAAGGACCGTGCACCTCCCTTCCCTCGCAAGGGGAGAAGGGCTCAGTTCCCCTATCCCCACAGGAATGATTTATCACACACACATTTTCTTTGTAATCATGTGACCTTTATTCTTACAAGACAATCAGGAAATCCACTTTGAAATATGATGTTTTTCAAAAAACATTAAAGCATAGTGAGGCCCACACCAACATCCTGATCCTGGAAACAAACAGAAAGACAAGCTGTACGCTGTGGAGTTCATGTTACCTTTGTAAAATAAAATGAATATTCCATCATGACTATATGATGAAACCCAAACACATCAGCTGTAAAGTCCACAGGTCATCAAAACCAAGAGACCCTTTCACGTTTTTATATCATGCACTTTCATAATGAACCATTTCTGTTTCTACCACATCCAACATCTCATCAGGCTCAGGGCTTACAGAATAAAGGTAAAGAGGTTAGCTAAAGGGTCAGGGGTTGGTTATGCTTAGACAGTAAGGAGATAATAGTTACAAAAAAAAGTTGGGGTTACAGACAATTAAAAACAAAGGCAGCAAACAGTCTAAATCTCAGAAATTACAACTCAACAAAAATAAGTATAAAGCAATTAAAAATGCTGTTTTTAACATTAACAACAACACTCTCAAATAATTCACTGAATGTTTTACAGTGCTTCTCGTCTGAACTTCATCCTAAAATCAAACACATTCTGTTTTCAAACATCATTCAAATGTGTTTACAAAAAATGATGATGACATCGGGACCAATGGAAAACACGGAAATTCTAAAGTCCTCTAATTGTGTCACACACTCACTGACCTGAACGTCACACTTGTCCCACCCACACATTTTAATACAATGTCTCCAGTGACACCAGGAACACCAGATATCCCAGAGACACCAGTGACAACAGACACACCAGGGACACCAAGAATCCCACAAACACCTGGTACATCAAGGACACTAGGCACACAATGGATCCCAAGAACACTAGTGACACCACAGACACCAGGGATCCCAGAGATACTAAGAACACCAGAGACACCAGGCACTCAAAACACTCCGTGGACACCAAGTATCCCAGGGACACCAGAAACACTAGGGACCCACTCAGCAGGACAATTCTTAAACATGGACCTACAGACGCCCATCATGTTTATTTCTTACATCTTTACATCCATTAATCCTATGGGCTCAAACGACGCATAGTGCCTCCAAATTCACACCTGTTCTTCTCAATGCATTTTCTCCGCACTCATCAGTAGTCCAATGTTTTCACAAGGAAAAACAATGATAAAGTTACACTAAAATTATGTATAACAGAGCTTTCATACAGCTTTGCACAAACATTACTCTTGGATGAATTACTCGCAAATGCAGACTTGCACAGAAATGCCACACATATCACATGAAAGTGCAGTATCAGAGCTTTCTAGTGATACCACACACATCATTATGCTGTCATCTCATCACACTATAAATACAGATCAATTGTCTACAAAATAAAGAAAACTTAATGAATTTCTTTACAACATATTATACAGATCTTGTTATCAGTCACTTCATATACTGAGGATAATCATATCTTACCACGTCTCAGGCTTGCGTGCGTTTCTCCCTGTCTATCCACATTTGTAGTCCCCCCAATATATAACTGAAACTGAAAAACAAATATTATATTGGAGTACATCATTGCACTTGGTTATCATCTTAGATGTCAATTGTGCATGTTTCTTGACTTCAGTCAAAGGAATTTCTTGCAATAATGAACAAATGTTGGCAATCATGTCCACCTGGCACAAACCACATGTTTTGGACAACTGTGAAGTGACAGAATGTCCCATCATAGTTATTATATTGCCAGATTCCAGACAGTCTCCCCTCTTCACATATGGCAGAATATGTCATTTTCCAACTTGCTATGGTGAAATACATGTAAAAATGTAAGAATTTAGTCATACAGATTTGATTTTTTCATTGATATAGAAATTAATATAAAATACAGGCACATAGAAAGACATGTAATGATGGCAAATCTGGTTAGCCCAGATTGTCCTAAAAAAAGAAGATATAGCATGTGTATGTAGCCTTTATAATGACTGTCATAGGAACTCAAAAGTAAAGTCAGTAAAAATACCCCAAAAATGCCCAGGGCCCGTAAGGTTCATATCTGAAACACAATCCACCCAGTCTGACACATCAGTCCTGTGTCCTCAACACCGACCTGCACGTAGACACGTTGACCTGCATGACGACACTGGTGCTGATGGAGGCTCCTGAGCTGAACATGAAGAGGTTCAGAGAATTCTTGGCACTGAAGATTTCTGCTTCATCATAAACAAACTAACAGAGTTGAAAGTTGTGTGAACTCATGTGATTTTTACACATATTTAGTGACTAACTGTGAGGAAACCAAACCAGATCTTCAACAAACGAACTTACACACAGCACAGTCCATGAAATATTGTCTACAAGTGGATGTTGCAGTTTCCACTCACTGATTGGACACAACTTCAGTATTCACTCTGAGCTGAGGGGACCAGGTGTGTGATAGCAGGACAAAATCTCCCACAATGCTTTCAATGTTATGTCATTCCAGATGTCGAGGTGATCTGACTCAACCTGTAACTACTGATTTAAAAACTGTGAGAATTACTGGAAAAGAGAGGCTGTAATAAATATTTCGTATCACTGTATAATACACACCAGTAAGAAAACATTACTATCATTATCATTATTGTTATTATTATTATTATTATTATTATCATTATTATTATTATTACTTCAGAGAAGCAATGGTGGGTCTGACTTCATAAAATCAGAAAATGTCACCCACAGGAAAAAACAAATCTCATCATAAAAAACATGAAGCATTATTCACTGTCAACATCAATTCATCAAAACATTTCAGTGTCTCTTATTGTCAAAGACCACATTTGTTTTCTTTGTCATTGTTTCAGTGTTTTCTTCACATTTCAAGTGTACTCATGTCAACTACTTTGGTCATTACCCGAAAAACAACAGGTGACCAAAATGTAACGTTATATCAATGTAATGTACAAACTAACACGTCCAATTTAACAGTCCAACAATTTGAAAGTGCTCCAGTACAGAGAAAGGTCCTTGACATGTTTAGTCTAACTCAGCACAAAGACTGGGAGCAAGGAAAACTGCTAGCTTATCTTACCACAGACACTAGGAGCAGGGGGAAACTGGTATCTTAGCTTAGAATGAAGACTGGGACCAGGTGGAAGGGTTTAGCTTCGCTTAGCATGAAGACTGGGACCACGGGGGAAACTGTTAGCTTAGCAAAAACACTGGAAGCAGAAAGATAAACACCAACAAAACTTTAAACTTTACTTTTTCCATTTTCTAAGTTTATATGTCATATGTGGTTTGTTGCATGTGCGCACAAATAGAAATGTAAAAATGTCACATGAGCAGCACTTAGTGTTGATCAACAACACTTAGTGCAGTAACTGAACTAATCATCCCAAAAGTCCTGAACTGGGAGTGAGACTGTTTAAACACACCCATCAGTCTCAGACTTGGTTTTCTTGGAAGAGGAATTTTCTTTTGATGGAGCTAAACTAACAGCTTCCTCTTGATTCTGGTCTTTCTGCTAAACTAGGCCAACATACATCTCTCTGTCCTTGAGGCACGGAGATAAACCTGAAATCTACCTTCTACTCTAATTCTGCACAAGTCAGAGAACATGAGCATTTATGACAGAAAACTTCTTTCACTCCGTTTATCTGTTAGTATTCGACCTGCTGTAAAAAAAAAAAAAAACAGTGTCAATTAGAAAAGACTTGGTGAATGTTGTTTTATGTGTACAATGCTCTGTCTCGACACTTGACAATGTGTTACTGTATAATAATTGTATAATGTGGTAGAGTGTTACGTTGTAAAGGACTCGTACTGACTCATTTGTGTGTTTATTGTATGACATGGTGGTCACATTGTGTCTGTCACATTGTGAAATACTCGTACTGACTCATTAGTGTGTGTTTATTGTATGACATGGTAGAGTGTCACATAAAGGACTCGTGCTGAGTCGTTTGTGTTTATTTGTTGTATGATGTGGTCGAGTGTGATGTTAACAAACACATATATTGACTCAGTGCGTGTTTGTTGTATGATGTGGTACAGTGTGACATTGTGAAGGACTCATACTGACTCGTTGTTGTGTTTTTATTGTATGATGTGGTAGAGTGTCACGTTGTAAAGGACTTGATGGCCGTTGTTCCAGGCGTATAGCGCTCTATCTCGGGGGTTGTAGTCGAGCATGGACAGGTGACTGTATTTATTGGTCAGAGGAATGTCGATGTACTCGTAGGTGGAGGAGTTCGTGGAGTAGGCGTAGTAAACTTTGGTTCCACCTGAGTACCCGTTCGTCACGTAAAGGGTCCCACAGATCATGAAGGCCTCGCCGGCACTACGTTTGGGGTGGTTGGTGGTCCAGCTGCGGATGATCTGCAGAGTGTTTGGGTTTAGCTGGCTGAGTACAATGTTTCCAGCATTCTGATTGGTGGCATAGACGGCCAAAGCCCCCCCTCATCCACCATAAGGTCAATGTCTGAGTGCCCCCCCCAAGAGTAATGATACATGTTGTTGTACCCTGCAAAATCCAGCTGTCGGGAGCGGCTGATGAGCGACGTGCTGAAATCGAACTTGATAATGGTGTGACTCTGGAACTTGTTGAAGTAAATGGATCCGTTATAAACCACCTGACCAGTCCCAGACCAAGGATGAGGCAGGCGGTGAGACGTAAAGTTATCTGTCGTCATGAAGTCGTACATTGACTGATACTCTCTGACAAACCGGTTGTTATGGTAACCATCCATGTACCACACCTGTAAGGGAAAAAGAATATATAATCTAAACATATGTATTGATTTCTTTTTATTTGTTGTGTCAGCATGATAGCATGACAGATGACCATATTCCATAAACACGTAACGTAATGATAATGATGTCATCATCATATTAAACATAGTAGTAGTAAACATAAAAACTGACAGTCGAAACCTGACAGACCATCATTCTCTAATAACCCTGGAACACAAACATCCACTGGACTGCACTGTACATATATGTACACATATATCTATGCACATATATCTGGACATATAAACACACATATCTGTACATATAAACACATATTTGTACATATATACACACATATCTATACACGCATCTGTACATATGTGCATATATCTCTGTCTATGTAAACACATATCTGCACATATAAACACATATGTACTCATACACATATATCTACACATATATTTCTACACATATCTGCACATAAATACATATATGACTGTACACATGTATCTGTACACATTCATTTGTACATATAAACACATATCTGTACTTATATATATATATATGCACACATACATACTTTATTAATCCCCCTGAGTGGAAATTCAATTTTTTCACTCTTTTGTCATTATCATTAACACACAGGTCTGAAAGACACACACACACACAACATGACCTATACATGCACAAAGTGGACAAATGTCAGAATGAGGGGGCTGCCCTTGGTCAGGCATCCCAAGCGGTTGTGAGGTTTGGTGCCTTGCTCAAGGGAACCTCAGCAGGGCCCAGGAGGTGAACTGGCACCTCTCCAACCACCAGTCCACGCTCCATGTTTCGTCCAAACAGGGACTTGAACAGGCGATCCTCCACTTCCCAACCCAACTCCCTATGGACTGAGCCACTAGACATGTTTCCATTAGCCTCTTTTAGATGCGCATCGAAAAGTATCGCATCTGAAAATTATCATGGAAAAGACAAGATTCGAAATAAATCCCCTAATTTGCACAAACTAAAATATGCTCACTTTAGCCACATTTTGGTTGATTCAAAAAAAAAAATGTTGATTTCGCAAAACGGGGGATGGAAACGGTTATGTTCGAATTAAGTCTGACATAGCGCACCTCTCTCCATGGTGATATCCACACTCCGGGTCAGGAAGGCGGTTATGCATGTACAAGCTGATTGTGAACCGCCACAAAACATAAAAGAGGAAGAATGCGAGACTTGTTTTGTTTCCGGGTCTACGGAAAACTCAGGCAAGTTCATAGTTTTCACCAAAGTCCGTACATTTAATGTAAACACATAAGATTCGTATTTCTTTTAATGCGCATTTCCCAATGATTCAAATCACTTTTCGATGGAAACATAACTACTGCCACCCACTTTGTCAATATATGCACATATATCTGAACATAAATGTACACATACATAAATATAATATATATATATATATATATATATATATATATATATATATATATACACACATATAGACACACATATACACACACACACACACTCATATCAGCGTATATATATATATATATATATATATATATATATCAGTACACATATGCACATATCTGAACATATACACATATATCTCTACATATATCTGTACATATATACACACACACACATATCAGAACATATATGAACAGATATCTATACCTCGTCATCACTGTCTGTGTTTGCCTTGTTCAGATGTGTTGTCCTTGTTTGTAGTTGTTTGTTTACTGTGTACAAAACATCAGAGCACCATAAACTGGCGCCATGTTCCTCGTGTGTTCACATACGAACTTAACCAATGAAGCTGATTGTGATTCTATCCCTAACCCTGAAGACATCAGTGACAGTGTCCACATTTATCTTTGTGTCTTTTGTGTTTATGTTTCATCTGAAAATCATCTGGATCCTGTTTCAGTCCTGTGCTTGTACAGATGAAAAACAGAACGGCCTGAACTGGAGATATTTTCACTGTTACTCCAAAACCACTGCAGCCTACTTTTCCCATGATGCACCTGGATGTTGTCTTTTATAAGATACTGCAAATAGCCTCATCTTTCAGAGCTCACAAAGACTGTACGTTAGAAATCTGTTATCTCCAAGCTCACATAAAACTGACTCTGCGTTCAAGTGTTGTTGTTGTATTGTGATGATGAGACTCACTCTGTTGTCCCCAGCTGGAGCGAGTGGGTCGGTCATCCACGATCCAAACCTGGATCCAGATGTCTTCATGGTGATTGGCTCAGAGATTCCCGTCAGTTTTCCACATGCTGAAAAATAAAATACAAGATACACACTGTGGCTCAGACTTCAGGATGTACACAAAGTTTTGTTTGTGGTGTTTACAGCTTTGAAAGTAAGGGCAGCGCCGCATTGGTGAAAATTGTGGCACTGCCCTCGGACAACACCAGCGAGGAGAAGACGCTACACCCAGCCATCGTCAGCTCAACAGTGTGTTACCCAGCGGGACTGAGCCGGAAACCAGCAACAAAGCAGGAGGTTAACACCACAATGCTCCGACCAAAAGGACAGCTCCCACACACTAGCACATGTAAGATCTGTAACCCAATACTCAAAAAACATAAACAACTTAAATTTTTCAGGACACTCAATCAAGCTAAGACTATCTGGGATCCAGGGTATAAAATGGGGGGTGGTTTGGGGGCCATTTAAATGTTAGCAGCCTGGTGCCAAAAGGACAACAAATTCAACATTAATTTCTACTAAGCAGAGGCCTGAAATAGTGTTGTGGTCATTGAGTCAACGGATAGTTTATTTCATTGAGCTGACAGTTCCCTTCAAAGACTCAGTGGAAGAAGCTTATGAAAAAAAAGCTTAGATATGCAGATTTAGGAGCAGAAGCTGAGCAGCGAGGATGGAAGACTAGGATTTGTCCAGTGGAAGTGGGGTGTAGGGGATTTATATCAAGATCAGCTATCTCGCTCCTGGAGGAACTCGGAGTGCGGGGACAGAGTTTGAAAAAGACAGTGAAGGAAATGTCAGATGAGGCCATGAGAACCAGCAAGTTCATTTACTATAGAAGAAATAATGTTAGCTGGGGGCCAGCAGGGGGAACTACTAAGCAGGGCACATGACTCCTTGAGATCTGGTGGAGAGATCCACTTCCCCTTAGGAGGAAATCCAGGAAGAGGAAGGCTATTTAAGTGTGGGAGTGGCCTATTTGAATCCCTTTTGCTTGAGACCATGCTGCAAGGTGAGTGTGTTTGCTGATCCTGTGAGTTCATTTATCTCCTAGCTTTAGTTTATTATAGTTATGTTATGTAGTGTGTGATTTCGAGTGTGAATTAGGGCTGTGAAAGCCATGTGTAAGTAAGGAGTAAGAGGAAGGTTATTTAAGTGTGGGAGTGGCCTAGTTGAATCCATTTTGTGGCCATTTTGAGGCCATGTAGCAGGGTGAGTGTGTTTGCTGTTGGCAGATGACGTTTGTTTGGTTCTCTTTTATTCTTAAAGTTCCAACAAATCCAGCATCAGCTCAGCTGGGTGTTTCTTTGGGAGTCACAGTGAACAGTTCATTCAGTGCCGCAGGTCAAAAGTATTTTTGTTGTTAATATGCACGTTTACTTTTTGTGGTGGACCCAAAACAAATAAACTAAAAAAAAAAAAAACAATTTTAATGTCAAAAAGAAATCCTGAATTCCATAACTTGTTTTCTGTTTAATTACTGGCCCTCTGTTTGTTTGTTTGTTTGTTTGTTTGTTTGTTTGTTTGTTTGTTTGCTTGCTTGCTTGTTTGATGTTTACTCACCCAGCCTCTGCATGCAGGCCCTCAGCCGGTCCTCTAAGTTCATCACTCGGCTGTGGAGCTCCTGGTAGTCCAGACCTCCCAGCTGTTCCTGCAGTGATCCCAGCAGCTCTGTCACGTTCGCTGCCTCCTCCTTAAACTGTCGGACCAGTAGAGCATCCGCCTTGTAGGCCTCCAGGACTGGGATCAGAGGTCGTAACTCCTCCATCTTTGCTTTGATGGACTGACAGACAGACAGCAGAGTTCAGTTACAGTCCAGGGGTCCGTTTCACAAAGCAGGCTCAACAAACTCTGAGTCTATTCCTTAACTCTGAGTTGATCTACTCTGAGATAGGAAACTCTGAGTTTCCGGTTCCAGAACAGCTGATTTGAATCAGTTTAATCAACTCGGAGTAGTTTCACCTGGAGTTAAGCGCATGCACCACAACTATAAAAAGCCAGCATCAATGGAGCCCCGATTCCACGAGTCACCATGGCAACAGGGAAGAGGAGGGCTGCGTTTTTCACCCCACTAGAATTAGAAATCTTAATACGCTCATACGGAGAGTTTGAACACGTTTTCAAAAAGAAGTGCATAGGCATTGCAATCACAATAATATAACTGGGGGAAACTGTTTGAATGGTAGCCTATTAATTTATTTCAATTAGGTGCGATCCCGCGGGGGAGAAGCGCATTTCGCAGCAGTTTAGGATAAAATATAAAAACATTGTTCAAACAGGTAAGACCTCGGCATAATCTCATGGGGTTACCTCATCTTGATCACGTTTTACACTGTAAAGTAAATATTATGTGGCTGTTTGACTGTGCAGTTGTTTTATCCCCAACATAATGCTGTTTTCACACACATAAATGTCTCCTCATCTATATCATGTTCTGTTAAATAATTAAGCCTATTTAAACTAACACAGACTTCTACTCAGCCAACAGAAAGAAGGCAGATGCCTCTAAAACGAGCACACTTTTCTGACCGCCCTGCCTACAGTTGCCTTACTCAAGTGCTCAGCATCTGCGACATTGTACAAAAAACTTCCATTCGCAAAGAAACGTAGCGCAACACACACTATCTGCTGGGATGAGAGCATGACTACGACTGGTAATGTTGTAAATGTAAGCATGGATTAGGTTGTGTAGCTATGTAGACGATGGACTGTGACGTGAAACGGTACAGCTCAAAAAATAACTGTGTGGAAATGCTAGAACATCTATGCGCGGTCTGATAACCATCTCCCGACGAATATTTAATTCTCTGCGCAGTAATGCTGCACCTTCATCCACGGGATCGTTATCAAAACGACACGTTAGTGAACAAAGTTGCCACCTACTGTGCCTAACGGACTTCTAATATACTGACTCTGATTTTCTTAATGATTTTTTTAAATGACAGACGGCAGAACTATGCTACGCCAAAACTCGCCTGCTTACTGAATGAATGAGGAAATCAAATGGAGTGTGTGGCTCTGAAAGAGGGCGGAGACAGAGAGAAACTCGAGGTTCATTGAGAAAAACCTGCTCCCGACCAGGTTAGGTTCATAGAGTCTGTTACTGCGGTAACTGACCGAGAGCTTAAGTTACCTCTGTCTCTGAAACAGGCTAGAGTTACCCCTCTTTCTCTGGTTTGAGTTACCTCCCTTTTTGAAACGGAAAACTCAGAGTTTCAGTCATTTCAGGGTTAACAGACTCTGAGTTTTCACTAAACTTGCTTTGTGAAACGGACCCCAGATATCAGACATCTGAAGGTGTTTGTTGACTCAACTGTGTTTCATAAATAACTTTAACAACACGAGTCAGGTTTTTCAGACACTGTAGATCATGACGATATTGAACCAGTTCACACCGATCTGTACTGAGAACTGACAACATGTCAACATGTCCTCACAGGGTGGGGGCTATCGGCGCAAGGGAATTTAAGGGGGAGTACGGGGGGGCAAGGGGACAAGGAAGGACAAGTGGGATATCATTCCAAAATAAGTCCCACTTGTTGACCTGACATCCCTCTCTGTCTGGGTCCGGACCCAGACAGTGTTGGAAGAAAAAGATTCACATTGTTTTTTTTTGTTTTGTTTTTTTCAAATATCAACCATGATATGTCACATTACATAAAGACTGTGACTGAGCCTCGGAGTACAGGGGCTGAAAAGACACTTGAGCCCATCAGCCTTCTGAACAGGAAGCTTTCATTTTTCTAGTTGATTTGTGTAAAAGTATCAAACCTCTGATATTTGTTTGTAAAATCTGTTTTTCTGTGACGCTTCATTACAGCTCATGCTGCCTGCCCCACGAAACTTCTCTTCAACACTTCACCAGTCATCACGTTAAGTTTCCATGACTAAGGTTAATGATTCATTTGAATGCATCAATTCAGCTCATACCTAGGTTTTTTAATCTTAGGACAAAGTTACAGAAATGTCACTGACTGATGATCTATGGCTCTCTGGGTGAAAAGCAGTACACATCACAGTTACCTCCACAGCCTCGTGCTGTGCTCATGTGGTGTTGGAATTAGGGGTGTCCCCAACTAAGAATTTTCATAGTCGAATCTGATTTGACAGATTTTTCCTTTAGCCAACTAATCGTCAAATCATGTCTTCCCCCTCATTAATTAATGAGCTCATTTGCGTCAGTTTCCGCTCTAGGGAAAAGAGCTAATAAACAAATTGAATTCTTCAGTTGGCATAATAAGATAATAATAATAAAAGTAAAAGGGTTATCATTTTATTTTTATCTTTACTCTTTTCACTTCATCAAGGTATGATGCTCTAGATGAGCACAGACGCGCTGCAGCCTCATCCATGTCTTTAACAGGAGCTGTTTCTGACTTGTCAGAACTTTTATTTTATTTTTATTTTATTCAAAATAAACATCCAAAAACATCATCAAAGTGTTTAGAAACAGTTTTCCTTCTTTCTGACTTCAAGTTACTTCATTAACCAACTCAGGTTCATACAAGTTCATTCACATGGACGGTGCGTAACCGCTCTCAATTGTTTAGCCACGTTGGGAAAAAAAGTATCCAAATAAAAAATCAGAGCCTATCAAGAAACCAATCAGCGGTGAAATTCATTTCAAGACACTTCAGGTAATTGAATAATCCCTGTAAAAAGTTTGATTTCAGAGCACATACCTCCTCCTAAGTGTTTGTGTATGCGCTCCACCACCGTAATTCATCACCAAATGATTCCCGAGCACAGCACTGCTGCTACTCACCGCTCCTTCAGGGGATGGGTCAAATGTGGAAAACAAACTTCACATACACAGGTGTGTGACAATCAGTGGACCTTTAACTTTAACTTTAAATCACCGTAGACCTTGATGTTGCTCTGATGTTCCTGCAGCACACTCACTCACCTCAGCTATCTTTGGATCAAGCAACTGGGTGATTTATTCATGCGTAGTAATGATTATACCTACTGATTCAACGCATGCGTCATTTTCAATTTTTTCCATTTCCTTTGTCCTTAGTAATCAATAACATGTTAACGCACTGAGCAATAAAATACATCTTTGTAGTGTTAGTGTTGTTTCCACATTATAAATTCACGGGAGCACACCAAAGTTGGAAGAACGACTATCTGAGGAACACCTGAATGCAACCTTGGCCTCAGCTGACGGAGGTTCAATTTAATTGTTCCTCACTCGTTCGTTCAGAGTCATTACTGCACTGTGTTGGAGCAGTTCTGGTATCAACTGAATGCTTTAAAGTTATTCATGAAATATAAACTGTAGTTTTATCATCTGGTATTTCAGGAAACAGGAAGTCAGTATTATTTCGGGATGCACTGTAAAACATCTTTTTTTTCTGTGCTGTGTATATTACATCATCAATCCTGTTTTCTGAATGATGAGCCTGTGCTTCGGTGATAAGAGTAAATGCATTGACCACATAAACTCAACATGTGTCGACATCTCTAAACTATTGATGTACATCAAACTTCGAGAGAATGGTTTGTTTGGTTTCATTCAGCGAGCGAAGCTGCAATGCCATCTGACCTCCCGTCCTATTCAATAGAATCTTGTTCACTCACTGTAGCAGGCATTGTGAGCATTAACTCTACCCTGCAATAACAGCAAGAAAGAAAAATCAGGGATTCATGACCACTGATCGGTTCGACAGGCTGAACCAGAACGTATCGGACACTAAAAACGGTCGTTAGGGTTAGGGTTAGGGAGAACTGCGGTCAGTTTGACAAACAAAGTTAGCATAAACGGTTAACACCTCCCACGACAATGTTTACAACTTAGATTCATTCTAAATAAAAAGCTTTCACAATGCCTTTGATCTGTCCACTCGTACAAACTAAAACAATTTAAATGAGTGAGAAGTGGACACATATTTGGTTTTTAGGATCACTTCAAATTTAGCAAGTCAGCACTTTTTTTTTTTTTTTTACATCTCTCTTGTTTACACGGTTGGTAAATTTGACATGAATAATACTTTGGTACTTATAGATTCTGTTCTTTGAATTTAATAATTGAATTGTGGTGAATCAAAGAGAGCTAACAATTTGTAGCATTTTCATAAAGTTTAAACATTTAACCATATATTTAGACGTGCCAAACCTGTTAAAAATGTACATATTGCTGCCGGTTAGAGCAAAACATGAGCCCAGGTTAGAGTGAAACATGAGCAGTAGCTTCAGTTGTCCATCTTCACTGGACACCCTCAGATTCAGTCAAGACTCAGAGACTACCACAAACACTTCAAAAAGTGCAGACAGGACAGTTTGAGAACTGGTTCACCTCTTAAATGAAATGCTTCAGTTTACAGAGTGCTTTGGTTAGTAAGTGACATGATGTCTGGAAGGCTGAGATGAGTCATGATGTGATTATGTGGGCCGTACCTTGTACTGTCTGGCGATGTTGCTCTCATGTCCATCTTCCACCTGTTTGAATTTGTTTTCAAGACCTTTCAGTTGAACTTCCATCCTCTCCACAAACTGCAGATCTCTCTGAGTTCGCTGGTCCAGAACTTCGATGGACTGACTCATGTTCTGAACCTGGACAACACAAACACGTCACAACACATGACGCTGCTGCCAACGTTCAGGTAGGGGGGTCAGGGTAGGGGGGTAGGGTTAGCAGCATTATCATCAGTAATGGTGCGCTGTACCTTCTCCAGAAGCTGTCGGAGCTGTTTAGTTCGGGCATCTCTGGAGCAGACCGTCTGTTGGGGAGCGACCACCGTACAAACACATCGACCTTCAGAGTCCTGAGCCGAACTGTACACCTGCCAGCCCTCCTCAGGGGCAGAAGGACCCACCTGTCAGACAAGAAATTGGAGGACAACCATGAAAAAAAAAGGACGCTGATGACTGTAATAATTGCAGTTCAAAGTCCAACCAATCAATCAACCAATCAATCAATCAAAGACAGACACTGTCAGTCAGTTAGACGTCAGACTTTAACTCCTCCAATCCTGCTCAGGGACACAAAGACCCATCCTACTTCTAACAAACAGGAAGTCACATTGTTGTCATTTGTGTTTGCTGCCCTCTGCAGGCTGAACTCAGAATCACATGCTGATTTATGTACCCTGGTTTCATTATCAGTGTTTAATAATAATTTATAATAATGAGACTTTATGGTCGATATTTGATATTTTCTGGAAGGGTTAGTTTTTGGAACAGAGACTCCACCTCCTCTCTGATGTCATATCGAGTCAAACATGTTGCTGCAGTGAATGTTCAGAGTTACAGAGTTTAACATTCAACTGGAAAACATTTATCTCTTTGTGTGTCTCTGTCTCTGCCTCTGTCTCTGCCTCTGTCTGTCTCTCTCTCTCTCTCTCTCTCTCTCTCTCTCTGGCCATCTCTCTGTCTGTCTCTGTCTCTGTCTGTCTCTGTCCTCTCTCTCCACCCTGGGACGGGAGGAGGGTGATGACTGATGAAGAAACCAAACGTGTTAATAAAAAGTGTTAAAAATGTGTGAAAATGAAAAAGTGTTAAAAATGTGTTAAGCCTGTTATTTTCTTCATGATTCGGAGAAATTAAGTATTCGACTGTGAAACTTGAACATTTGTCATAATGCAGTAATCATTATTATATAATCATTTATATAATATATAATATATTATTATAAATTATTTTTAATGTGAATTTAAATAAAAATATTTCTGATAAAACTTTTGTGATGCATCAGAATAAAATCATTAAATCAATTTAATTAAAAACAGAAACATCAGACGTGGATTCATCAAGAACATTCCAAATTGATTATATTTATACTGATTGATTGATTCATTGATCTGAAATCTGAAAGAACAAAGGCACATTGTTTTTTTCAGAGATTTAATAAAACTGAACAGCAGCTTTCTTTATCATATTTAATATTCAGACAACGTTGAGTTAAAATAAACAAAGTTTAAAAGTTATAATGAAACACGTCAGAACTCCTACAGAAAAAAATCTGCTGGATCATTTTCTGTCTCTGATTTTAATCTGTTTAATAATCTGGATTTTTCCACATTTATTCACGTCTGATGACAAAAAAAATGAATAAACTCTGGATCCAATTAAAAACCTTGATGTGATTATTGATCTGTTTGTCACAGATATGATTCCCTCTGAACCGCTGAGCAAGGCAACACCTGTGATTAGATCTGTTCCTGTGTGATGGAGAGGTGCATGATGGCATTGATTCATTTAAATCTGAAAAATTAGATGAATCTGAAAACTAATTAATTGTTCAAATCTCTGACATTTCATTATTGATCGATCAATCAGAAGCTGTCAGTTAAATTATTAAACGGAACGTCAGTAGAACTCAGTAGAGTGTTGTTACACTACTTCGAGTGGGAGTACAATTGAACACAGTAGAATATATATAGAAAGACAAGATATCCACCACACAGTAGAACAGGACAGGGTAGAATAGAACACAGTGGAACAGGACAGGAATAGAACACAGTGGAACAGGACAGGGTAGAATAGAACACAGTAGAACAGGACAGGAATAGAACACAGTGGAACAGGACAGGGTAGAATAGAACACAGTAGAACAGGACAGGAATAGAACACAGTGGAACGGGACAGGAATAGAACACAGTGGAACAGGACAGTGTAGAATAGAACACAGTAGAACAGGACAGGAATAGAACACAGTAGAACAGGATAGGGTAGAATAGAACACAGTAGATCAGGACAGGGTAGAATAGAACACAGTGGAACAGGACAGGAATAGAACACAGTGGAACAGGACAGGGTAGAATAGAACACAGTGGAACAGGACAGGGTAGAATAGAACACAGTAGAACAGTACAGGAATAGAACACAGTGGAACAGGACAGGAATAGAACACAGTAGATCAGGACAGGGTAGAATAGAACACAGTGGAACAGAACAGGAATAGAACACAGTAGATCAGGACAGGGTAGAATAGAACACAGTGGAACAGGACAGGAATAGAACACAGTAGATCAGGACAGGGTAGAATAGAACACAGTGGAACAGGACAGGAATAGAACACAGTAGATCAGGACAGGGTAGAATAAAACACAGAAGAACAGGACAGGAATAGAACATAGTGGAACAGGAGAGGAAAAGATCACAGTAGAACAGGACAGGGTACAATATAACACAGTGGAACAGGACAGGAATAGATCACAGTAGATCAGGACAGGGTAGAATAAAACACAGAAGAACAGGACAGGAATAGAACATAGTGGAACAGGAGAGGAAAAGATCACAGTAGAACAGGACAGGGTACAATATAACACAGTGGAACAGGACAGGAATAGATCACAGTAGAACAGGACAGGGTACAATATAACACAGTGGAACAGGACAGGAATAGAACACAGTAGATCAGGACAGGGTAGAATAAAACACAGAAGAACAGGACAGGAATAGAACATAGTGGAACAGGAGAGGAAAAGATCACAGTAGAACAGGACAGGGTACAATATAACACAGTGGAACAGTACAGGAATAGAACACAGTGGAACAGGACAGGAATAGAACACAGTAGATCAGGACAGGGTAGAATAGAACACAGTGGAACAGTACAGGAATAGAACACAGTGGAACAGGACAGGAATAGAACACAGTAGATCAGGACAGGGTAGAATAGAACACAGTGGAACAGGACAGGAATAGAACACAGTAGATCAGGACAGGGTAGAATAAAACACAGTGGAACAGGACAGGAATAGAACACAGTAGATCAGGACAGGGTAGAATAAAACACAGAAGAACAGGACAGGAATAGAACATAGTGGAACAGAAGAGGAAAAGATCACAGTAGAACAGGACAGGGTACAATATAACACAGTGGAACAGGACAGGAATAGAACACATAGAACACAGTAGAACACAATAGAACAGGACAAGAATAGAACACAGTAGAACACACTAGAACATACTAGAACACAATAGAGTATGAATAGCAACACATCATTACCACGGTGAGGTGAGATCCGATGAGCAGCACCAGAAAAACGTTGACCAGATTCTCGTCAGTCTCCATCTTTCAAACGCTCTCCTCTTCCTCCTCCTCCTCTTCCTCGTTAACTCTTTAATGACCTGATCTGTCCGTTAACCTGCTGATGGCTCCACACTCCTTTCTTCATCTGTCGTCTTTGCTGCTCTCTGCTCCTCTTCCTCCTCCCTCTTTCTGCTGCTCTTTCACCTCCCTCCTCTCTCTGGTTCTGCTCTTCCTCCTCCCTCCCTCCTCTCTGGTGCTGCTATTCCTCCTCCTTCTCTCCTCTCTGGTGCTGCTATTCCTCCTCCCAACCTCTTTCTGCTGCTCTTCCTCCCTCCCTCCTCTCTCTGTTTCAGCTCGCCTCCTCCTTCCCTCTTTCTACTGCTCTTCCTCCTCCCTCCCTCCTCTCTGGTTCAGCTCTTCCTCCTCACTCCCACTCGTTCCTTTTCTTCTCTTGTGTGACACCAAAAATCAGCCGAGTGGAAACAACAACGTTCTCCAGCTCACAATGTGTGTGTGTGTGTGTGTGTGTGTGTGTGTGTGTGTGTGTGTGTGTGTGTGTGTTGGGGGTGGGGTGGGGTGGGGGGTGGGGGTTAGAGTACTGAAGTCCAGGTGGATCAGAACAGGACGATACAAACAGAACAAAGACTGATCATTCATCAGTGCGATGGTTCTCAGGTTTAAAGAGTTTACAGACCTACAGGGGTTAGGGTTATGGGGCATCTGACAGAGTGAAACTGAATTTTAGCAACAGACGACAAAATACGGCTTTTTTTTTTTTAAACAGTCAGGAGATGAAACTGATTTCCACTCTCTCTGGTGAATCCTTTGTGTTCTGAGCTGTTTTTCAATCTGCTTGTTTTGGATTTCATTGTCCTGTATCTTCTCCCCAAAGGCAGCAGAGAGAACAGAGAGTGTCCGGGGGGTGTGGTCCTTGGAGATGCTACTGGCCTTTTTTATTCGGCCTAAGTCGGCCAGTATAAATGTTTGTGTAGGTAATGGTGATCCAACAATACAATTCGCTGCCCTCACCACCCACCGGATGTCCTTCTTGTTCTCCTCTGTGCAGCTGGAGAACCATACAGTGCAACAGTAGGTCAGGATGCTCGCTATAGCTGACCGGTGGAAGTTGATGAGCAGGTAGTGAAAGAAGTGAGCGTTTTTTACATTTCTGAGGAAATACAGTCTCTGCTGGGCTTTCCTCACCTGTTGAGAGATCAATCAATCAGTCTTATTTATAATGCCCAATATCACAAATCACAATTTAGTAGATTCAGTAGAAACCTCAGGAAGAGCAACTGAGGAGGGATCCCTCTTCCACAACGGACAGACGTGCGTGGTCCACGTGAGGTCGGCCGAGATGTGAACTCCAAGGAACTTAAAGCTCTCTACCCTCTCAACCTCCTCCCCATGGATAAAGAGGGCAGAGTGCTCAATGTGGTTGGATTTCCTGAAGTCCACTAAGATTTCCTTGGTTTTATTGGTATTCAAGTCCGGGTTATTTTGAAGACACCAGCTTGTCAGGTGCTGAACCTCTTCCCTGTAAGCTACTGCGACTTCCTCCGTCTCACAGAATGTTATGGCCACAATCATTTCTACAAGAATGAGGAGGCACACTGCTGTACAGATGAAAAATACTATCAGTCACTTTGGATTCTGAGGACAGAAGAGAAATACTGACATCCCATCATCAGTGACTATCATATACTGTACAATAAAGTCTGACGGACGAGATCATTACTTTATTAATCGTAAAAGGAATACAGCAGGAGACTGCAGATCAGTGAGAGACAATGGAAGTCCACCAGCAGACTGAGTCTATATCAGCCTCACTAGGGGCTGGTCCAAGACAAGCCTGAGCCACTCCTAACTATAAGAGTCAGCCCTAATTATAAGAGCCACTCCTAACTATAAGAAATAGCCCTAACTATAAGATCCAGTCCTTACTATCAGAGTCCTTCCTAACTATAAGAGCCAGTCCTAAATATCAGAGTCCATCCTAAGAATATGCCCTAACTATGAGAGTCAGTACTAAATGTAAGTCAGTCGTAACTGCAAGAGTCAGCCCTAACTATACAAGCCAACCTTTACTATAAGAGTCAACCCTCATCGGGATCTCTGGCAAGAGCATACAGAGACTGCAATACATCCAGAACAGCGCTGCCAGGATCCTGATGAGGGTGCGCAAACACATTCACATCACCCCCATCCTGAAATAGCTTCACTGGCTCCCTGCCCGACTCAGAATTGAGTACAAGGTCTCCCTCCTCACCCACCAGCGCATTCAGAGACAGGCCCTCCTCTACCTCATGGAACTCCTCGACCCCCAGACCTCCTCATGCATCCTCCGTTCTGCAACCACAAACACCCTCCAAGCCCCCAGGACCAGGCTCTGCACCATGGGTGACCGGGCCTCTTCCTCTGCTGCTCCGAGGTTGTGGAACGCCCTCCCTAGCCACCTCAGGGCCCCAGACTACTGATGTTTTTAAACGAGAGCTAAAAACCTATCTTTTCACAAAAGCATTCTGCTAAATGTCTTTTGTAGGTTCTCCTTTTAACTATTTATTGTTTCTAATCATTTTTAATATATATTTTTTTTAAATTGTATTAATTCTAACTGTTTTAATTGCTTTTTTTTCCCTTCTGGTTTGTTTGTTTTTCTCTGCTCTGTAGCACATTGAGATTGCTAAAATGTAAAGTGCAATACAAATAAAATTTATTATTATTATTTATTATCAATCAACAATACCCTAACTATAAGTCACTCATAACTATATGAGTGAGCCTTAACTATAAGAGCCAGCCCTAACTATAAGAGTCAATCTTAACTGTAAGTCATCCCTAACTATAAGAGTCATCCCTAACTATAAGAGTCAGCCCCAACTTTAAGGGCCAGCCCTAACTATATGAGTCAGCCTTGACTGTAAGAGCCAGCCCTAACTATAAGCTTTATCAAAGAAGAAGGTCCTCAGTCTAGTCCTTAATGTGTAGACAGTGTCTGCCTCTTGGACTGAGACAGGAAGATGGTTCCACAACAGGGGAGCCTGAGAAGGTTCTGGCTCCTGTTTTACTTTTTAAGACTTTTGGAACCACAGTTACATCCCCCATCAGAAATTACTTTAATTTTTAGACTAACTTTTATATGAGTATTTATTTAACGTTTTTTTAGGGGTCCAAGCAGCAACACGCTCTGCTGGAGCCCTTTTGTTTTTAACCCCATAAGTCTTTTTTCATCCTTCTTTTTATTGTTAATATTCTCGGTTAGAAGTTAGAAGTGTCCACCACAGATTTGAGCTTGGGGTTGGTTCATGGCAGAATACCTGGCGGCATGGCCATAATGTGGCATAAAAATATTACCCTCTGATCAGTGAGATTAGATTGAGTGTAGACTGGTGTATTGCAATAAAAGTTTCTTAAAATATGTTTTAATAATTTTAAATGTTGACACACCCTATGAATACCCCAGTAAAGACGACGAATATCTTCAAAAGCTTGCTTTTATTGGCTCTTTTATTGAGAAAAATGAATGTACCTATATTTATGTAATGGGTGATATGAATGCCGATATCTCTGATAGGAAGTCTGTGTTTGGCCAATACTTAATTGAGTATTGTCATGATAAGCTTTTTTAAACTAGTAAGATCCTCTTGCCGACAGATAGCTACACATACGTCAGTGAGGCTTGGAATACAACATCTTGGCTAGATCATTGTATTAGTACAGCTTATGCCCACGAATGTGTAGATAAAGTTGAGATTTTGCATGGGCTTCCAACAACAGACCACATGCCTGTCTCCATTATACTGAATGTAGAAAACATACCAACATTGACCACGAATGATAATCAGGTTAATCATGGTGAGAAAATTGAGTGGGCTAAACTCTCAGAGAATGACCTATTATATTATCATGACTGAGAAGAGCATAGGGAACATTGAAATTCCATATGATGCTATAATGTGTGTGTTCAGAGAAGGGCAAAACAGCATAATTTCAGGCCAGGCTGGAATAAGTATGTGGATGAACTTCACCAGGAAGCCAGAGAAGCCTTTAAAAATTGGATTATTGCAGGTAAATCAAGGCATGGACCTGAATGTGAAATTAAAAAACAGGCTGTCACTCGGTTCAAATATGCAGTACGTTTTATTAAAAGGAATGAACTGACTCTGAGAGCAAATGCACTGGCTAGGAAGATGCAACAAAATGATGTTAAAGATTTCTCGAAAGAAGTCAAGATTATGAATCATAGTTAAAGACCTTTGCCCTCTAGTATGGAGCGGGTCACTGGCAGTGTAAATATTGCAGAATTATGGAGAGGACATTACATGGAGCTTTTTAACTGTGTCAAAAGTTGTTTTTATTGTTGGTGATGATTCCCATGATAATGTGGTGGTCATTAGGCCTGATTATGTCAGTTATGCCATCGGGAAATTGTCTTTAAATAAATCCTGTTGCCTTGATCAGATCTCTGCAGAACATTTGAAATTTTCATGTCACAGAGTTTCTGTATTACGTGCTTTGTGCTTCACGGCAATGCTGGTGCAAGGTATACTACCTGACTCCATGCTCTCAGTCCTGCTGGTGCCAGTAGTAGTAAAGATAAAACGGGGAAGATGTCCAGTACTTACTACTACAGGCCCATTGCTCTGGCTAGTGTATTATCAAAAGTGATAGAAAGAATCTTGCTGGATAGGTTGGATGAATATATTGACACCACAGATGATCAGTTTGGATTTAAAAGTAAACATGGCACCGATATATATATATATATATATATATATCGGTGCCATGTTTACTTTTCAGACCATATATATATATATATATATATATATATGGTCTGAAAGAGACTGCCAGTAGCTATAGTAAACATAACTCTACCATGTTTATGTGCTTCTTGGACACTTCTAAAGCCTTTGACCGCATTAATCATGGGAAATTGTTGAAAAAGTTACAAGAGCGAGGGGTCCCTCCTTATTTAATACGGATTCTACATTATTGGTACTCACATCAAACCGTGCAAGTAAGATGGGGTAATGTCATATCTGAGCCCTTCCTGATGACCAATGGGGTTAGGCAGGGTGGGATTCTTTCACCTATTCTTTTTAATCTATACATGGATGAGTTCTCTAAAAGGCTTAAAGGGTGTAGGACTAGCTGTATGGTAGGAGAAAAGATTGTAAATCATTTACTGTATGCTGATGATTTGGTCACCATGTCTCCCTGTTCCGCTGGTTTGCAGCAACTGCTTAGAGTTTGCTCAGATTATCAAAACCAGTTTGATGTTAGATTTAACACTAAAAAGAGTGTGATCATGATTGTAAAGACTAAAGAGGACCAGAAAAGAACATTCCCTACTTTTTTCTTGGCAGACATAGAGTTGAATGTTGTTGATAAGGTCAAATATCTTGGTCACATCATCAGGGATGATCTTTGTGATGATGATGATGATATTCAAAGGCAATATTGTAAACTGTATGCACAAGCTAACATGATGGCACATAGATTTTTTTATGTGTACTGATGATGTTAAAATTACTTTGTTTAAAGCCTATTGTACTCCACTGTACACTGGCCACCTGTGGTGCAGCTACAGTAGGGCTAAGTATCGTAAGTTACGGGTGGCATATAATGATGCACTTCGAATTTTACTCAAGGTCCCTTGGTGGTGCCAGTCAGCTGTTTGTGTGTAGTGGTGTTCCCACCTTAGATGTTGCCCTCAGAAATTTTATGTTTAATTTTATGGCAAGGCTGAATGACTCTAAAATTTAAATTATTATGGCTTTAACTATGCCTAAAAAGAGCAGGACCAGATATTATTCTAGTTTCTGAAGACACTGGCAAGCGTGTTTGTATGTTTTTTAGGTCTATTTTTTATCCTGTCTTGTATGTTGTGTGTATGTCGTCTATTTTTATTATATTTTATATGGACCTATTTTTGAGTCTGAAATAAAGATGACTGATTGATTGTTCATGCACCCTATCCCTAACTGTACGATAAACGCGCCAAAATTGGCAGGTTTGGTTGCACCTGCTACTCAGGCTCAAAAATGACCCTGCTTAGACATAAAAAAAAAATGCAGTTATCTCAGTAATGGCTTTGCTCACTCTGCTCTAAAAATATCAATTTCTTTAACTTTTTCAAAACATTTTCCTGAATCATATTGTTGCAAACTCGTCCCAGACCATTGATTTAGTGGTCCGGAAACGTTACAGTATCGTCTGTGACATTGCTGATCTAACATTGTCATGGAGACTTTGACACGTTAATCCATTTCAAAATTATAAATATTCAAACATTTTTCTTTTTTTTCAATTTTACATAAATACTCAGAAATCAAAGATGGCTGAAGAAATCGTGACCAGCCTTGGTGGACATGTGTGCTCTAACCAGTTTTGGGATATTCTACCACCATTGTGTGCCACAAATGTGAACAGTTGCATTTAAAACAGTCAGTAGGAATATTTGATCTGCGTGGACCCTGATAGATGTTACTTACTAACATCTTTAATTTTATTATTATTTTCTAAAAATCAAACCTCATAGGCTTCTTTGTTGACAAATTCAGTGTTTTCTTCTCCCTGATGTTTGGACATTGTTCTGTTCGGTCTCTGGTTGTTTGAACAATAGATGAGACGGAGAGGAAAGTCTCTGTGAATGTTCAGGTCTTCACTCATCCAGTCAGATTACAGTTTATATCTTAAATAATAATTTAAACTTTAAAAAGAACAATTTAACCTAGTTTTCTTCACAGAAATGAATTATAAGGCGTTTTCTTTAAGCCCTTAAAATCAAGAGAACCTCACAAACATAGATTAAATCTTCTCCAGCTTCTTGTCAGCCGTATTTCAGCTGATCACGTCTGAATTAACAGTTGTCCATATGGACTTCTTTCTCGCCGGCCTGAGGCCAGTTCACTTTGGGTTCCTGCCCATCACTCGTCTCTTTCCCAGCTGACATGTGGTGTTACCTTCTGCTTCCTCCTCAGTGGCGAGGATGCTGCAGGATATCCTGCACACGTTGGTTACACACCCCAGGCTTCACCCTCTTCACCTGCTTCCAGGCACATTTCTGTGCCTCTGTGCTTTCTAAGGACTGTGCTGGATGTCACTGTCCTCCACCCACCAGGATGTCTCTGCAGCTGTCTTTGAACCTGAAGTGCTCTCATATTCAAAGGTTGATGGATGGAGGTCATTTTCCACCTCGCTGACTTTTGGTTTTGCCTTTTTCTTGCTTGTAACTTTTAAATAGTGCAGGCTACAACACTTGGTTTGTGCCACCATAAAGTCCCAGTCCACATTGTCCAGTTATACTGTGTTCCAGGTTCTCAAGGATCAACGTGGATCTGGTCCTAAATCAGGTGATGTGCTCACCTGGTCTCCACGTGGTGGTGACAATGAAGCAAAATGTATCATCTTCCATCATAAGTCATGTTTTCTGATCATGTGATCACCTTCATGTTTTCAGGACGAATTCCTCTGTGTTGAGTCTTTAAATCTGAAATAAACCTGATTACTGGTCAGACACCTCTGGGATCAAAGACAGATCCTTGTCCAGTCTCAGTCTCAGATCAGTTTGACTTCCATGGGACCAGTTTGACCTCCACACGACCAGTTTGACCTCCAAAGGACCAGTTGGACCTCCACAGGACCAGTTGACCTCTAAAGGACAAGTTTGACCTTCACAGGACCCATTTGACTTCCACAGGACCAGTTTGACCTCCACAGGTCCAGTTTGACCTCCACAGGACCAGTTTTACTTTCACAGGACCAGTTTGTATTTGTGCTCAGAATAAATGTCACGAAAAAAACAGTCAGTAAGAATATTTTTAGATTACCACAGTGATCAGTGAGATGATGATGATGGTGGTGGAGATGGTGATGGTGGTGGTGGTGGTGGTGGTGATAGTGATGATGACGCATCGTACTCGTACTCATCATCCTCCACTTATCCGGGTCTGGGTCGTGGGGGCAGCAGCCTCAGCAAAGAAGCCCAGACAGTGCTCTCCCCAGCCACTTTCGTCAGCTCTTCCGAGGGAACCCCGAGGCATTCCCAGGCCAGCCGGGTGATGTAATCCCTCCAGCGTGTCCTGGAGCAGCCCCGAGGTCTCCTCCCGGTTGGACGTGCCCGAAACACCTCCCAAGGGAGGCGTCCAGGAGGCAACCATGCCAGATGCCCGAACCACCTCCACTGGCTCCTCTTGATGTGGAGGAGTAGCGGCTCTACTCCGAGTCCCTCCCGGATGTCCAAGCTCCTCACCCTATCTCTAAGGCTGAGCCCAGCCACCCTTCGGAGGAAACTCATTTCGGTCGATTGTACTCGCGATCTCGTTCTTTCAGTCACTACCCAGAGCTCGTGACCATAAGTGAGGGATGGAAAATAGATCGACCAGTAAATTGAGAGCTTTGTTTTCTGGCTAAGCTCCCTTTTCACTGCTGACACCGCCCGTGAACAAGATCCTGAGACACTTAAACTCTCCCCCAGCCCGGAGTGGGCAATCCACCCTTTTCCAGCTGAGGACCATGGCCTCAGACATGGAGGTGCTGATTCTCATCCCAGCCGCTTCACACTCAGCTGTGAACCATCCCAGCAAGAGCTGGAGGTCACTGTTCGATAGAAGTAGGAGGATCACGTCATCCACAAAATGCAGGGACAAGATCCCCCCATCACCGAACCTGACACCCTCCACCACTCACCTGCACCTAGAAATTCTGTCCATGAAAGTTATGAACAAAACCAGTGACAAAGAGCAGCCCTGGTGGAGTCCAACCCTCACCAGGAAAAGGTCTGACTTACTGCCAGCCACGCAAACCAGACTCGTGCTCCTTACAGTACAGGGATTGGATGGCCCTTAGTAAATGGCCACTAACCCCATACTCCCGGAATACCCCCCACAGGATGCCCCTGGGGACACAGTCATAAGCCTTCTCCAAATCCACAAAACACATGTGGACTGGTTGGGCAAACTCCCACGCCCTCTCGAGCACCCTGGCAGGGGTAAAGAGCTGGTCCACGGTTCCGCGTCCAGGACGAAAACCACATTGCTCCTCCTCAATCCGAGGTTCAACCATCGACCGGTCCCTCTTCTCCAGCACCCTGGCGTAGACCTTACTGGGTAGGCTGACGAGTGTCATCCCCCTGTCATTGGAACACATCCCAGTCTACCACTCCAGAGGCACTGCCCCCGATGTCCACGCAATGTTGCAGAGGTGTGTCAGCCAGGACAGCCCTACAACCTCCAGAGCCTTGAGATATCCAGGGCAAATCTTGTCCACCCCCGGGGCTCCACCGCCGCGTAGTTGCTTTACTACCCCGGCGACTTCTGCCCCAGAAATTGGACAACTCGCCCCCGAGTCCCCCAGCTCTGTTTCCTCACTGGAATACGTGTTGGTGGGATTGAGGCGCTCCTCAAAGTATTCCTGTAAACAAGTGTGAGCAAGTTACCGCCTTCCCCCCGAGGCACCGGACGGTTTGCAAGAACCTCTTTGGAGCCAATCCATAGTCTTTCTCCATGGCCTCATCGAACTGTTCCCACACCCAAGTTTTTGCCTCCGCGACTGCCGCTGCTGCGCTCTACTTGGCCCGCCAGTACCCATCAGCTGCTTCTGCTTCTAACCCTAACCCAATGTCCCCCCTCTGCCCTCGGGATGCGCTCAAAGCTCTCCTGGAGGTGGGAGTTTAGGGTCATCTTTACAGGTTCTTCCGCCAGGTGTTCCCAGCAGACCCTCACTGCTCTTTTGAGCCTGCCAGGTCTGAGCAGCATCCTCCCCTGCCTCCAACTCATCACCAAGTGGTGATAAGTTGACAGCTCTGCTCCTCTCTTCACCTGAGTGTCCAGAACATATGGCTGCAGGTCAAATGATACGACTACAAAGTCAATCACTGACCTGCGACCTAGGCTGTCCTAGTGCCACGTGCACTGATGGACATCCTTATGCTCGAACATGGTGTTAGTTATGGCCAAACTGCAACCCGCACAGAAGTCCAATAACTGAACGCCACTCGGGTTCAGATTGGGCAGGCTGTTCCTCCCAATCACGCCCCTCCAGGTCCTGCTGTCATTGCCCATGCGAGTGTAGAAGTCCCCCCAGAACGATGGAGACCCCGGTCGGGGCACTCTCCAGCACCCGTCCCAGGGACTCCAAAAAGGGCAAGTACTCTGAACTGCTGCTCGGCGCATAAGCACAGACAACAGTCAGGACCTGTTCCCTGACCCGAAAGGCGCATGGACGCAACCCTTTCGTCTACTGGGGTGAACCCCAACGTACAGGCAGAGAGTCTGGGGGCTATCAGAAAGCCCACCCCAGCCCTCCGCCTCTCACCCAGAGCAACTTCAGCAAAGAAGACAACCCCTCTCAAGGACTTGGGTTCCAGAGCCGGAACTATGTGTCGAGGTGAGGCCGACTATATCGAGCCGGTAGCGCTCAACCTCTTCCACAAGCTCCAGCTCCTTCCCCGCCAGAGAGGTGACATTCCATGTTCCAAGAGCCAACTTCCGTAGCCAAGGATCAGACCGCCTAGACCCCAGCCTTGGTCTGCTGCCCGATCCACACTGCACCAAACTTTTCTGGATCCCTCTGCGGGTGGTGGGCCTGCAGGGGAACGAGTCCATGTAGCCGGTTCGGGCTGGGCCCGGCCGGACCCCATCGGTGAAGGCTCGGCCACCAGGTCCTAGCCCACAGGCCCCAACCCCAGGCCTGGCTCCAGGGCAGGGTAACCCTCTGGGCTGGGTACGCCAGCTCTGGTTATTTTCCATCATGAAGGGTCTTTTGAACCGTTCTTCATTTGACCCTTCACCCAGAATCAATCTGACATGGGAAACCCTACCAGGGGCGAAATGCCCCCGACAACACAGCTCCGAGTGTGACGGTTCTCAGAGGAGGTGGTGTGATGATGACGTTTGTCTAAAATACAATCAGGGTGCTTCACAGGAGACATTCGGCTGAAACCTTTGACAGGTAAATTTCGACAGGTTACCAATCAGCTGCTCGGTGAACACAAACACTCAGGTACTGATCAGACTGACGAGCCGATCAGGTCAAAGGTCATGAAGTCTGAATGAGACACAAAAACAAGAAGAAGAAGAAGAAGAGGAGACAGATGGAGGAGAAAAATGTCTCTAAATTAATCATCAGTTTCCTCATTTGGTCGTCATGGAAACAACATCTCCATCTGCAGGCACGTCAGAGTGTGTGTGTGTGTGTGTGTCTGCGTGTGAGTGAACCCTGCTGAGGACCATCTGACACACACACACACACACACACACAGTTGTTGGACAGGAATCAAGACTCCAGCGAGAGAAGAAGACGAAGACGAGGCGTTCAGGAACATTTGGTTATTTTTCACAGGAACATAATAAAAACAGAAAATGATTTAATGACTGTGAAGAAAATGACTCAGCGACTGTTCACACTATAAATTAAATATTTTAGCCTGGTTTAGTTTTTTAAACATTTTAATGTGTTGTTTTGTTTTTAACTTAAAGATGAATCAGAATCTGTAGTTTAAATCTATGATGTCATCTGATTTTAACATGAACTTTATTTCTCTCATAATCTTGTGTCTCTTATTCATGTACACATGTTTTAATCCTCTCATTGAATGTTTGATTTGTTTTCTAATGAAAATAAAAATGTGATAATAAACTTACAGATGGTTGATGTCTGTTGATGCAGGTCGACATCTGCTGGCTGAACGTCTGTATTACATCTCAGTGTTTCAGACTGATGACGAGCTGATTCAGAGGAAGGACAGTCATGATGTTGTTACAACAGAATCTGCAGATATTAATATAACTCATAAATTTCAGACTGAGAACCAGCAGTTCAATTAAGCTGTTACTGTGTAAAAAACTAAAGACATGTTGCAAATATTCAGTCACGTGATTTATTTAATTCGTCATCAGGCTGAATTTTATTTTACATTTAAAAACTGTTCAGTTTTAATCTGATGGGGACGAAACATGGAGACGTGACAGTGAGCTCAGTCTGAACGTGTTCACAGGTTAAATTCAGCCGATTTTAATTGCTTGACATTTAAATCTTTATTTATTTCAGCTGCTTTAACAAATTTAAATTTAAACAGTGAAACCCTGTTAAAACTTGTTAAAGTCGATTTTAAAAATCATCCTGATCATCTTTGATATTAATGAAACAACGTTCCATCATTGTGACAGAGAATTATTGCTTCATACCAATATTTAATCTGAGACATGACGTGTATCAAAATGAAATTAATTTTATTGATTGAATATGACCGTTGATAAATACCAACAGACTAATAAATGATCTGATCAGTGATTTAGCAGCTGTAATAAACCTGCAGTTTGAAACATACTTAAGCCAATCAGAACATTTAACCACAGTGATGATGTCATAGCGGTCTGATGGAAACATCTCATTTATGTCTTGATTAAGAGTGATCTGTTGGGGTGGGGTTTTCTCAAAGCGTCTGTTAGAGTCGGCGTGGATGGACAGAAGGACAGGCAGATAGAAGATGGACAGACGGATGGACAGATGGACAGACCGACAGACGGATGGACAGTTGGACAGAAGGACAGACAGATGTAAGACGGACGGACGGATGGACTGAAGGACAGACAGATGTAAGACGGATGGATGGACTGATAGACGGAAGGAAGGACAGACAGATGGAAGACGAACGGATGGATGGACGGAGGGATGGACAGATGGATGGACAAGAGGAAATAGACATGTTCAGTCAGAGTATCAATGACCTCACTAAAAAAATGAAACCATATTTATACTCAGATTTGTTCTGTAAAAAAATGTGACGTGATTGGTTCGGTCAGATCTGCAGTCACTGCACGGCTTGGATCGACGGCGTGTTCGTAATCTGGTTAACGGAGGGTCAGTGAAGTAATGTTTCATAAAACTCAGACAGGATATTTTCTCCTCCTCAAATCAAAATACAGAAAATAAAATAAAAAGGTTTTTAGAGGAACTTTAAAATGATCGTGTTTGTGTAATTTTAATGATTGATGACAAAAATCAAAACGGGGAAACAAACAAATGTTCAAACTTCAAACTGTGAAAATAGAAAAAATAAAAACCGTCAAAAGAAAAAATCAAACTCATCTAATCAGCAATCAAACCATCTCTCTATCTGTCTGTCTTCCTGTCTGTCACCACCTGTCTGTCTGTCTGTCTCCACCTGTCTTCATGTCTGTCTGTCTATCTGTCTCTGTCTGTACACGCCACCCACCTGGTTACACTGCTGTCTCCACCTGCTCCAGGAAACTCCAAAAACAGTCAGTTCACAATGTCCACAGTCCTCCTCACAAACACTTCCCTGCTCCTTTGTTCTCAGAGGCCACGCCCCCATCACCTGTGTGCAGTAGCACACCTAAGGTTCTCCTGACATAAAATCGAGGGTTCTCCTGACAGATCAGAAGGTTCTTTTGACAGAACATCTGAATGTTCTCCTGAAAAAACAAAAGGTTCTCCTGACAGAACATCTGAAGGTTCTTCTAATGGAACATCAGAAGGTTCTCTTGACCAAACATCTGAATGTTCTCCTGAAAAAAACAAAAGGTTCTCCTGACAGAACATCTGAAGGTTCTTCTAATGGAACATCAGAAGGTTCTCTTGACCGAACATCTGAATGTTCTCCTGAAAAAACAAAAGGTTCTCCTGACAGAACATCTGAAGGTTCTTCTAATGGAACATCAGAAGGTTCTCTTGACCGAACATCTGGAGGTTCTCCTGACAGAATGTCTGAGGGTTCTCCTGACAGAACTTCTGAAGGTTCTCCTGCTTTAGATCCTCCTGACAATAATCTGCACGTTCCTGCCCTCAGCTCTGTGTCAGTGCCATAATACTATGATTATAGACATGATATCACCAGGTGAGACCAGGTGGACCAAGTGGACCAACAACGTCAGTTACCACGAAGACCCGTCCAGCTGAAAAGACTCAACGTGTCTCAATGAGACACTGATCTGTCCCCATTGGTTCACACCAGACACAATGGCCCTCATGTACGCTCATTTCCACGCCAACTTTGGCAATTATCAATTTGGACGTGAGCGTACGATCAAATCTCATGTCAGGTCTCAGCTCGTGTACGCAACTTTGAGTCAGTGTGTATTTGCGGTGCAGCACAGCAAGATCTGGCTGAGTCTGAAAATAATTATTAAACAAACCTCAAACTTGGCATCTAAGCATAATCAGCCACATATTCAGTAGGGGGGGGACGCACGACTCATTTATATTCCTTAACAGTAGCGTGGGCGCGCGGCTATGTGACGGTGCACTGCAGAGCCGGAGTCATCTCCTCGATAAGTAAACTGCCTTTGGTAAATCTAAACAAAGTAGGCTATTAAATGACAATATTTTGGTATGCTTCTTATTCTATGTGACAAAGGTTATCCCCTCAATACCTTATAACCCTGCTGCAAACCCTGCCACAGAGCAGGAGCGCAGGCTTAACAGTGCGCACACATGCACACGGGTCACGGTGGAGCGCTGCTTTGGGTCACTCAAGGGCAGGTGGCTCTGTCTTGGACCAGCGGGGGGGAACGCTGCTGTATACCCAGAAAAGGTGTGCGACATCATTTTGGCCTGTGCAGTTTTGCACAATATTGCTTTAGACAATGGAGCGTTTGATGTGCCGGCGCAGCCAGATTAACCAATGCACAGGGAACCGTGGCCAGCACAGCCTCCACGGGGCTATACGGAGGAGACAGGACCTCACTCATCGCTTCTAAAATGTAAAGTATACCTGAACGTTGTGTAAGTGCTCTACAGTAGGCCTATTTAATCAGTAATGTGATGCAAGTATAGCCTATTAGGGTATTAGGGATAATCAATACAGACAATGGACAACATTTAGTCATTTAAACATTTTATTCAGTTTTTTTTTCTTTAGATTCTAGTTAATTCTGGTCTGGTTGGCCTCCTCCAGTCTGCCTGTTGGCTTTTTGTTGGCAGCTTTAAGTCTCACCACTTTTTCTTCACCTAAACGTAAAGGCATTGGCTATTAAGCTATGGATGAATAAAAGATTTTTCTTTTTACTATCATCATTAGATTATAGGCTATTTATTGAGAATTTTATTCAAGCCTTAGCCGGATTCCGTTTGTCAAAGGCGACGCTGTTGACTGCCTCCGTGATCTTCTTCCAGACAGCGTTTTTATGAGCTCCTTAATGCCAGTTTTTAAACTTCCAAAAAGCACGTATTTATTTACCTCCATCTCAGACGTGAGGGTGCCGATTTCCAGCTCAGAAAAGTTTCTCTTCTTTGCAATATTTCTCTTCTCCATGTTGCGACCTCACAGGGCAAGGCTTCTGAACCACGAATATTTAAGGGCGTGACATGCTAATGACGATCGATTTCAGCCGCCGCATTTATCAAGGCCTGATCATTCGTACGCTGGGACTGGTCAGATACGAACGTTTCATGAATCACACGTGTGTCCTATCGTAAGATGAATCCTGCGCTCAGATCTGCACCTGTTTCTACGCTCGTTTGATAAATGAGGGCCAATGAGTCTCAAGTCAGTTCACACCTGACATTAGAACGACTCCCGAGTCCAGAGTTATCACCTGTGGTCGGCTCTCACTTGTCTGTCTTTACTGAAATAAAAACATGACTCATTTCTGTTTGCAGGGTTAAGATTAGGATTAGGGTTTAACCTAACCAGATGTGATGCAAAAGTTCAAACCTTCAAACACAAATTAAGTTTTAGTTTTTCAAAGTTTATGATTTTAATGTTGCTTCATATTTAATTTAAATGAAATTTATTTAAACTTTTTTGAAATTTAAATTGTAAAGTTTTTTAACTCAAATTAAATTTAGTGTCATTCAATCATTCATTTTGACAGTAGCTTTAAATGAAAAATATAACGAAGAAAATAAATGTGTTGAACAGAATCTGAATATTTTGGCCACAGTGTTTCAGAGAAACACAAGATACAGACTCAGTGTTTGATTCATAGTGTACTTTATTTTGAAAGTTTAACATACAGGAAGTTGAAAGAGCGTGATCAGCAGTCTCACGTCTCAATAAAAAAAATCAATGACTGATCAAGATCTCACTATGAAATAAAAAAGTTTCACATTTCACACAATCAATAACGATCATCGATCAACAAGCGGGGGAGGGCTAATACACACAAGTTAATGGGGGTGGGGCTAATATCAGCAGGTAAACAGGGGTTGGGGCTACACCTGTGCAGCTACGGTTCATATTTACACTTTGAAAACTTCACACAGTCACATGACCTCATAGCAGTGTCACAGTGATGTCACCATGTGGGGACACACCCTGTGATATCACTGCATTGACAAAACTAGATGTTCAGTTTCTTTATTTCAGTCTCTCAACAGAAAGAAGTGTCCGCCATTTTGTTTTTGGTCACAGAAACATTCATCTCAAACTGGTTAAACTGATCTCAGGTCAGTCTGTGACATGTTAAACTGATCTCAGGTCAGTCTGTAACAAATTAAACTGATCTTCAGTCAGTCTGTGACACATTAAACTGATCTCAGGTCAGTCACACGTTAAACTGATCTCATATCAGTCTGTGACACGTTAAACTGATCTCAAGTCAGTCTCTGACAGGTTAGACTGATCTCAGGTCAGTCTGTGACACATTAAACTGACCTCAGGTCAGTCTGTAACACATTAAACTTATCTCAGGTCAGTCTGTAACACGTTAAACTGATCTCGGGTCAGTCTGTGACATGTTAAACTGATCTCAGGTCAGTCTCTGACAGGTTAGACTGATCTCAGGTCAGTCTGTGACATGTTAAATTGATCTCAGGTCTTTCTGTAACACCTTAAACTGATCTCAGGTCAGTCTGTGACACGTTAAACTGATCTCAGGTCTGTGACATGTTAAATTGATCTCAGTTCTGTCACATTAAACTGATCTCAGGTCAGTCTGTGACACGTTAAACTGATCTCAGGTCTGTGACAGGCTAAAATGATCTCAGGTCAGACTGTCAGAGAAACATTTGAAGTGATAAATTACAACAAAAAAAATTGAATGAGGACAAAAAAATTAAAGCACAAAAAAATTAAATAATCATCTTTGGCTGAAACATGAAATAAAGTTTAATACATTTATTTTAATTTATTTTCTTCACTGAAAATTAAACTGAACGTTAACATGGATTCTTTCAGATTTCAACTAAGATAACTTCATAATGACTGGGACCTGTCTAATATCTCATCTGACACAGTTTGTATTTGGGACCTGTCTAATATCTGATGTGTGATCTGACACATGGTCTGTGTTTGGAACCTGTCTAATATCTGATCTGACGGTTTCTATTTGGGACCTGTCTAATATATATTCTGTGATGTGACACATGTTCTGTGTTTGGCACCTGTAATGTCTATTCTGTGATGTGACACATGGTCTGTGTTTGGGACCTGTCTAATGTCTATTCTGTGATGTTACACATGGTCTGTGTTTGGGACCTGTCTAATATCTGATCTCAGTCAGTCACTGGCAGAACGTCTCTTTCATCGTGTATTGACAGCAGTTTGTCATCTGATTGGCTGAGATATCGGAAGAGTTAAACTGTCCAATGAGAAGCTGTTACCCGACTTCCTCAGAACCTTTTCCTTTACATCACTTCCTGTGCGAGACGTCCTCACTGGTCGATTACTGTGCTAGACTAGCCGACTACTCTGCACAAAGCCTAAGATGCAGACAGAGGGACAGAAGGACAGAGAGACAGACAGAGGAGGACAGACAGACAGACAGGTAGATATGTTAGAGCTGGTAGAGTGAGACAGGAAGTCAGACCACGGTCGTCTGCAGCTCAAACACTGAACTCTAAATCTGAACTCATCTTGTGTCTGAATTCACAGAAAAATAAAATCAGATTTAAATGTTTTACAACTCTCAAGGGTTTGTTTCTGAAACTGATGTTTTTTATTAGTTTGTGTTTATTCAGATCTTTTATCAAAATTAACCATTTGTTTTTCTTGATTTTATCACAGTTAAATAAACGTCTTCAAAGTTTTGGACAGAAAAGACTTTGAGATGTTTGAGACATTTGATACGTCCCCTTTGACCTTTTTCACTTTTAATAATCAATCAGTCAATTGAAGAAAATAAATCAATAAATCAATGCAGGTACTTCTCTAACAGACAGACGTATGTCGACCATGGCCCCATGGAGGCGGGGCCTGAGATGAGGGACACCTGTCCTACAGGTAGACGGGTGTGTCACACTGGTGTGAAGTTCTCAGAAAAACAACAGGTAGGGTTCGGCACACAGACAGGCAGAGCACATACACGTGTCGACATTCAGAGTTCAAACGTCACAGAGGTCATCAGGAGGGGAGGGGTCGAGTTCATCTGGAGGGTCAAAGACCGACATCTGTGTAGAGGTCACTTAAAAGTCTTATTTAAGGGTCATATCAAGGTCATTGAGAGTAACATTGAATTGAATTAAAACTGAGGTCAGACAGGTCGTATAAACGTCATGTGAAAGTCACATGTAGGTCGTGTGAAAGTCATTTGAAGGTCAGATGTAGGTTGTATGAAGGTCAGATGTAGGTCATATGACGGTCATGTGAAAGTCAGATGTAGGTCATGGCACCTTTGGCACTGCTGTCCAGGAAGACTTTGATGTAGGAGGTGGGGACGTATCCCTCCTCCTCCAGGTTCCTCCGCACTCTGGTCCAACCGTCACCTTTGTCCTCTTCCACCACAGAAAGTAGTTCACCCTCCACCATTGACAGAGTACCTTCATTCTGACCTGCGGAAGAAGAACACCAACAACAACAACAACAACACATTGAGACCACCGAGAACCAGAGCGGAACCAAAGAGAACCAGAGGAGAACTCAACATGTGGTCAGTTACATCTCCTGAACTCTGGTCTAACCCTCTGACGACTTCCTGTCAAAGTTCTACCCACAATCCTTCGCACCACTTAAAGCCAAACAAGTATGGGTAATTTCAGACAGACAAACGCGGCCAAGAGTCCTCTGGTAGAACCACTGTATACAACTAAGGCCTCAGGTAGAACCACTCTATAGAACCAAGGCCTCAGGTAGAACCGCTCTATAGAACCAAGACAACATGAACATGTTTCTGAACATAAGGAACGTGTAAACGTCGTCACTCTGCTTGGAGGAGGAGGTTCCACAGCTACAGGCTGATCTCTGAATCATGTGTTTCAGTCCTTGAGAAACTTCTTTATGAACAACGTGGAGAATTGAAATTTCATTTTTAGCACCACATCAGTCAGACTTTAGAAAAAAAACACAGAACAACAGCTGCTTCTGTCAAAGTGATGAATGGCATCATCGGACTGTAAAAACTACTGTGCCACCTTCTTTCTTGATTCATCAGTTAACCACATCACCCTGATGGACAGACTCTGTTATACTGGTGTTTAATGGACATACTGTTGGTTGGTTCACAAATTACTCCTCAGATAAAACACGTGTCCAGTTTGCTTCCTGTATCAAAAGGTGTGCCTATGGGTTCCATACTGGGTCCACTGTTCTCCATATATGTAAATTACAAAGCTTTATAAATAAACCTTGTCCCAACAATCAGCAGCCATGGGCTCATCTAAACAGCTGCCTAGCACTCTGAAAACTAAAAGACCTGATGAGGACTAGAAGAAGATAAAGTGTTTTCAGGGAGCTGTTTCTTCACTTGATCATGCCATTAAGAAATGGCAGTTAACAGGAACTGTGGAGGTCAAGCTGAAAACTGTGAGAGAGGATTGTAGGATCGTAGGGTTGTTAGAAAGGAAGAGTGGTGGTGCACTGTTCTACTGTGCAGACACACCTGGACAGGTATGACCTTCATGGAAGAGTCATCAGAAGAAAACCTTTCCTGTGTCCTCACCACTAAATTCAGACTCACAGGTTTGTGAAGGAACATTGAAACAAGCCTGATGCTTTTTGGAATCAATGAGGCAAAGGGACACCTAGCCACCTGTTACAGATGGGGTGGATGGATGAGACATGGAGACACCCATCCACCTGTTACAGATGGGGTGGATGGATGAGACAAAGGGACACCTGTCCACCTGTTACAGAAGAGGTGGATGGAGGAGACAAAGGGACATCTGTCCACCTGTTACAGACGGGGTGGATGGATGAGACATGGAGACACCCATCCACCTGTTATAGATGGGGTGGATGGATGAGACATGGAGACACCCATCCACCCTGTTACAGACGGGGTGGATGGATGAGACAAAGGGACACCTGTCCACCTGTTACAGAAGAGGTGGATGGCGGAGACAAAGGGACACCTGTCCACCTGTTACAGATTGGGGTTAGATGGATGAGACAAAGGGACGCCTGTCCACCTGTTACAGAGGGGGGTGGATGGAGGAGACAAAGGGATGCCAGTTCACCTGTTACAGATGGGGTTAGATGGATGAGACAAAGGGACGCCTGTCCACCTGTTACAGAAGGGGTGGATGGAGGAGACAAAGGGACACCTGTCCACCTGTTACAGATTGGGGTTAGATGGATGAGACAAAGGGACACCTGTCCACCTGTTACAGAGGGGGGTGGATGGAGGAGACAAAGGGATGCCAGTTCACCTGTTACAGATGGGGTTAGATGGATGAGACAAAAGGATGCCTGTCCACCTGTTACAGATTGGGGTGAATGGATGAGACAAAGGGATGCCAGTCTTGTTACAGACAGGGGTATATGGAGGAGACAAGGGACATATGTCTACCTGTTACAGATGGGGCTGGATGGATGAGAGTTGAGTTTGAGATTTGTTTGCATCCAGTGTCTGGTATCAGAGACAGTTTGAGAGGGTGGAGTGGGTCTGAGAGATGATGGATTTGGTGGAGATGTAGAGCTGGATGTCGTCAGTGTAACAGTGGAAACGGAGGCCGTGACAATGGATGATCTGACCGAGGGGAGGAGGTAGAGGACAGAGAGGACCAAACACCCCCAAACTGTGGGACACCTTGGGACAGGGGGGCAGTCAAGGAGGAGCAGTTGTTGATGAAGATGAATTGCTTCCTTTCAGTAAGGTGTGATTGGAGTCAGGAGAGGGCTCATCTGTGATGTTAAGGAGAGATTGTAGGTGGAAGAGTTAAGATGGAGTGGTTAATGGTATCAAAGGCAGCAGTGAGGTCAAGGAGGATGAGGATGAAGAGTTGGCCGGAGTCTGAGGAGAGAAGAGGGTCATTTGTTACTTTGAGGAGGCAGTTTCAGTGTTGTGGTGGGTACCGAATCCGTATTGAAATTGTTTGTAGAGGTCATCATTGGTGAGATGGGCCTTGATTTGTGAGGCGACAACACGATCCAGGATTTTAGACAGGAATGGGAGGTTGGAAATGGGCCGGAAGTTATTGATGCTGTCAGGGTTGAGTCCAGGTTTCTTGATGATGGGGGTTACAGCAGCCAGTTTCAGTGATGGGGGAATGGCGGAAAAGTTGAGGGAGGAGTTGATAATCCCAGAGATAATTGGGGAGGATGGTGGAAGGAAGATGAGATGGGATCTAGCATGGGATTAGATCTAGGATGCAGGTGGAGGCTTTCATAGTTGAGTTAATTTTGGAAAAATCAGCTGGAGAGACGGGGAAAAAATCTAGAGAATGGAGAGGTGATAAGAGGAGCAGGGGGGAGCGAGGGGAATGGGTGATGGGAGGAGGATAAGGAACTGTAGATGGTATCAATTTTGGATTGGAAGAAAGAGAGGAAAGAATTGCATTTTTTAGTGGTGAATGAGTCGTTGCCGTTGAGTCCCGGTCACTTTCCAGTAACGTTAGGTGCTTCAACGGATGAGTAGTGTTAGCAGCAACCCTAAAAACAAGCTAGTTAGTGCTAAAAACATGCTAATGTTAGCCGGCTATGAAGACTGATTTTCCGATGGTGTAGAGGAATTGAAATAGTTTGTTGAACTCTGCTTTGGTGATCTCAGACTGTCTGCGGAAAGCATCCATGCAGCCAACGTGAATGATTACTCTGTGGACAGACGACGGGAGTGTTTGGAGTATGCTGGGGAGTTTAGCAAGAATGACGGGAACGGTTACTCCAGGGAAACAGTGCATAACCGCATTGAAGAAGCTGACATTTCTTGTCATGGAGTCTCCAATTATTAGAGTAGTCGGGGGGGAAAGGGGGCGAGGGGGGGACTGAAGTGACGGTGTTGTTGGACTGGGAAGGCGATGGTGAAGTTTGGGGTTCAACTGGTAGGGGAAGGAAATCTTGCAGGGCAAGGATATCAAATCTATTGTCAAGCTGGGTGGTGTGGTGGAGTGCGTGAGGGGCTGCTTCATGATGATGGTGTCCATTTGCAGTTCGGCTTCACAGACCTTGCAAAGTGGAAATACATTGTTCCAGCTCAGTGACCTTCTCGGCAAGGACAGTGCAGTTGACGCAGCCAGACAGAGAGGTGGTGGAGCCATGCTGATTGTCGTGGCAGCAGGGGCCCAGTAATAGGGCCCGCTGCAGAGAATAAGTGTCTGGGTTAGTAGAAGCCCAAGGGCGCTGGAGGGGTTGAGTCCCGGTCACTTTCCAGTAACGTTAGGTGCTTCAACAGATGAGTAGTGTTAGCAGCAACCCTAAAAACAAGCTAGTTAGTGCTAAAAACATGCTAATGTTAGCCGGCTAGCTAGCGCAGGGCATGGGCTAGTTGTGAAAACTTGGGATCACTAGGTCCAATTGCAACAGTGGTCACGTAGAGAGATTGTGTAAAGGGTGAAGACAGTTTACCAAGAGTATGCCAGTTAAAAGTGGATAAAAAATGTTAAACAAGGCAATTTTTCGGGAGCCGATCCAACAGAGGTTCACTAGAACATATACACACACACACACACATATACATATATATATATATATATATATATATATATATATATATATACACATAGTATCTCACATAAGTGAGTACACCCCTCCTATTTTTGCAAGTATTTCATTATATCTTTTCATGGGACAACACTATAGAAATGACACTTTGATATAACTAATAGTAGTCAGTACAGCTTGTATAGTAGTATAGATTTACCTTCCTCTGAAAATTACTCAAAACACAGCCATCAACATCTAAACAGCTGGCAAAATAAGTGAGTACACCCCACAGTGAAATTGTCCAAACTGAGCCCAAAGTGTCAATATTTTGTGTGCCAGTCATTATGTAGCGCTGCCTTAAACGTTTTGGGTATGGAATTAACCAGAGCTCACAGGTTGCTTCAGGAATCCTCTCCCACTCCTCCATGATGACATCATGGAGCAGATGGATGTGAAGACACCTTGCACTACCCCACCTTCAGATTGAGGATGCCCCACAGGTGCACAGGTGAGTCTAGGGCTGGATACATACTTGGCCAGTCCATCACCTTCACCCTCAGCTTCCTCAGCAAGGCAGTTGTCATCTACTAGGTCTGTTTTGGGTCATTATTATATTGGAAAACTTGATAATGAAAACTTGCAGCCCAGTTTCTGAAGAGGGGCGATCATGCTCTGCTCTGATCATGTTTTCCCTAAATGAACCGAACTCCCCAGAGCCACTGTCCCTTGCTTACAGTCAAGTATAGTGGTGGCAGCATCATGGTTTGGGGCTGCATGAGTGCTGCCGGCTCTGAGGAGCTCGATTTATTTAGGAAAACATATATTCCAAGCAGAGCATGATCGCCTCTCTTCAGAAACTGAGCCGCAATACAGTTTTCCAACATGATAATGACCCAAAACACACCTAGTAGATGACAACTGCCTTGCTGAGGAAGCTGAAGGTGAAGGTGATGGACTGGCCAAGTATGTATCCTGCCCTAGACTCACCTGTGCACCTGTGGGGCATCCTCAAGCTGAAGGTGGGGTAGTGCAAGGTGTCTTCACATCCATCTGATCCATGCTCCACACACACACACACACACACACAAACACACACATGTACGGTGCCCAAACAACATACACATCCAGTCTTTGGCTGCGAGAAAATCAACCAGGTTATAAAATGATGGCGGCATCTGGGACAACCATGAATAAACACGTCTTTGACTCATCTCTGACCTGCTGGAACTCTGTCTCAGTCTCAGATCAGAAGGTTTTTAATCTGCAGAAATGATGACCTGATCCTGAAGAACCCTGGTGACATCACTGTGTACCTGAATGTCAGCTGATGTACTGATAACAGTACTTCAGGTAAAGCCATACCTTGGAACGGGTAAAGGGACTTGCAGGTGCCAATACTCGGTAACGGTTCTTCATCATCAAAGTCGTCATCAAACTCCGAACTACGAGACTTAAATTGAAGCTCTGCACTGTGGTCCTCAGTGTAGCTGCCGTCAGGACTGAGGACAGACAGACAGGTGGACACAGAGAGACAGACAGATTCAATCATGTAGAATCTATGAACATGTCAGGGGACTTTAAATATAACTGCTCAGTGATAAATGATCAATAATGAAGAACCTCTCTCTGCTGGCGGGGCTGCGGTTGTCTAGCTGTTTCAGGCTGCTGCTGCCGGGCGTCGTCGCCTGAGAATTTAACCCACAACCTCCACTTTGTCTTCGACCGCCGTGTTCAGACAGTCTGCTATCTGCCTCCGAAAGCCATGCCTGCAGAGGACCAAACAAAAACACACACACGTTAAGGTTAACGTAGTAACATACATGTTTACACTCATTAACATACAAGTTAGCACATGTTAACAGAAAATACACAAACTGTGTGTGTACTATGTGTGTACAGTATAATGTGTGTAGTATGTATAGTATGAGTGCAATATGCGTGTACTATGAGTGTACTGTGTGTATTATGTGTAGTGCAGACCTGGTTCCTCCTCAGCTCATCGTCCAGTCTCTGCAGACTCTGTTTCACTTCCTCCAGTCGAGGTTCCAAACTGCCAGCATCGCCCATCTGAGGACTGCGTTCGTACACCTCCCTCATCTTCAGGAGAGCATCTCTGAAAAAACAAACATATACAGGTAGAGTCATATACAGGAAGAGTCATACACAGGGAGAGTCATATACACAGGAAGAGTCAGATACACAGGGAGAGTCATACACAGGGAGAGTCATACACAGGAAGAGTCATATACACAGGAAGAGTCAGATACACAGCGAGAGTCATACACAGGGAGAGTCATACACAGGAAGAGTCATACACAGGAAGAGTCATACACAGGGAGAGTCATACACAGGAAGAGTCATATACACAGGAAGAGTCATACAGGAAGAGTCAGATACACAGGGAGAGTCATATACACAGGAAGAGTCATACAGGAAGAGTCATACACAGGGAGAGTCATACACAGGAAGAGTCACATACACAGGAAGAGTCATACACAGGAGAGTCATATACACAGGGAGAGTCATATACAGGAAGAGTCACATACACAGGAAGAGTCAGATACACAGGGAGAGTCATATACAGGGAGAGTCATACACAGGAAGAGTCATACACAGGGAGAGTCATATACACAGGAAGAGTCAGATACACCGGGAGAGTCATACACAGGGAGAGTCATACACAAGGAGAGTCATACACAGGAAGAGTCATACACAGGAAGAGTCATACACAGGGAGAGTCATACACAGGAAGAGTCATACACAGGGAGAGTCATATACACAGGAAGAGTCATACAGGAAGAGTCAGATACACAGGGAGAGTCATATACACAGGAAGAGTCATACAGGAAGAGTCAGATACACAGGGAGAGTCATATACACAGGAAGAGTCACATACACAGGGAGAGTCATATACACAGGGAGAGTCATATACACAGGGAGAGTCATACAGGAAGAGTCATACACAGGGAGTCATACACAGGAAGAGTCATACACAGGGAGAGTCATATACACAGGGAGAGTCATATACACAGGGAGAGTCATATACACAGGGAGAGTCATACAGGAAGAGTCATACACAGGGAGAGTCATACACAGGAAGAGTCATACACAGGGAGAGTCATATACACAGGGAGAGTCAGATACAGGAAGAGTCACATATACAGGAAGAGTGAGATACACAGGAAGAGTCACATATACAGGAAGTGTCACATATATAGGAAGAGTCAGATACACACAGGAGTCAGATACACAGGAAGAGTCAGATACAGGAAAAGTCACATATACAGGAAGAGTCACATATATAAGAAGAGTCAGATTCACAGGAACAGTCAGATGCACAATAGAATCCTAAGGTACTCCATTCAGTTACTTTACACACACGTGTGTGTGTGTGTGTGTGTGTGTGTGTGTGTGTGTCTATCAGTGTGTGTACTGTATGTGTGGGTGTGTGTTTGTTATGTAGTTTATGTGTTAAAAGTAGCATTCCAGAGAGTATTTTTCATGTTTCTTTATTTAAACTATGTCAGCTCTTTACTCCAGTATATGTTTAACAAAAAGGAGGGAGGAGGAGGAGGAGAGGAAGACACATCAGTGTGTAGTTGTGAGTGTGTACCTCTGCTCCTTCTCCCTCTGAATCTCCTGGTTGATGTTGTTGATTCTGGTCTGAAGTTTCTTTCGTCTCTGTTCAGGAGGGAGGTGACTGCAGTCTGCAGGACTGGAGCCCTGAAAAAGGTCATCACATGACATCACATGACATTACATTAACACAGTAACAGTAAATGTGATATGACACATGTGTAGACTGACAGGTGTGATACTGACCAGTTTGAGTGACAGCTGTCCAATCAGAGAGAAGCAAGAAGGAAACGACAACATTACAAACACAGCTTAGTGTGTGTGTGTGTGTGTGTGTGTGTGTGTGTGTGTGTGTGTATGTACCCCTCTTTTCAGGCTGCGCAGACACTGCTTTCTGGTTCTGGAGCCGGAGGTCATAAGGTCATTCAGTCGCTGTGTGATTGGTTCTCTTGAGGCAGGGGGTGGGGACTGGGGACTGTTGGCCACGCCTCCAGGTGAAGGTGACGTTGGGGGTGGAGGGGGAGGCTGGCGGGGGGAGGAAAGGAGGGTCAGCAGCTGGAGGGAAAGATAGAGGGGGTGTGGTCAGTACAACCATGTGAGTCATCCAGGTGTGTGTACCTGTCCTGTCTGTGTGTGTACACGTGTTTTGTGTGTGTGTGTGTACATGTGTGTGTACACGTGTTGTGTGTGTGTGTGTGTGTGTGTGTGTGTGTGTGTGTGTGTATGTGTGTGTGTACACGTGTTTGTGTGTATGTGTGTGTACACGTTATGTGTATATGTGTGTGTGCTTGTGTGCTGAACCTTTTTTTTCGGATGAAGGGCCATAGCTTCCTGCTGTGTCTCCGCCCCTCAGTTCGATTGTCGAGGTAACTGGATTCAGAGATGCTTCGCCTCATGGTGGCACTGTAGTCCTCAAACTCAACGTCACCTGGAGGGTCGAAGCCTGATTTGTACACCTCCACTACCTGCTGGGTGTCCTGTACACACACACACACACACACACACACACACACACACATCAAACACACGCACAGTATAAGATCAATCAATCAATCAATCAACTTTATTTGTAGAGCGCTTTTCCTGCATGGACATGCAACACAAAGTGCTTTGCAGAATTAAAAACAATTAACACAAGAAAGAAAAACAGTTACAAAGAAAGCCCCTCCCTCCCACCCTCCATACTAGACACACACACGCACACACACACACACACACACACACACAATCTCACACACAATAGGGAGACATGGCATGGCACTGAGGATCAAGGAAACGCCACCTTTGGGGTCGTCCACACTGGGGGAGCAGCAGGCCGTGCCACTGGGGGGACCAGCACCCAGGCCCCCCGACTCCAACAGACAGGTGGACCCCCACATCGAAGGGAGGAACCACCAGCCGGCTGGGCCGAAGGGACCCAAGGACGGCACCCCCACTAGCAGACCTGACAGTGTGGAGGACCCCCTGAGGAAACACTGGAGTTAAAAGCTTAAGACTAAAAGCATAAAATACTAAAAGAATAAACAAAATAAAATAAATACAGTACCAAAAATAAAATACGTAAGATTATAAATAAAATAGAAGAAAAAAAAAGTACCAGTGATAAATAAAAACAGAAAATTATTGAGATTAATATCATCTTAAAAGCAAGATAAAAGCAGCAACATAAAATACGACTGAACCAGATAAGAACATAAGAAGAGTTTAAAATATTAGTTAAAAGCCTGATTAAAAAGGTGTGTCTTTAATCTTCTTTTAAAAATATCAACAGTCTCTGCAGTCCTGAGGCTCTCCGGCAGGCTGTTCCACAGGTGGGGGCCATAGTGGCTAAATGCTGCCTCACCATGGGTTTTTGTTCTGGGTTTTGGTATGGTTAAAAGGCCAGTGCCGGAGGACCTCAGGGTCCGCGAGGGTTGATATGGTAAAAGCAGATCAGATAAATAAGAGGGCGCAAGGCCGTTAAGACATTTAAAAACCAGTAAGAGAATCTTAAAATCGATCCTGAAGCGGACGGGGAGCCAATGCAGCGACTCTAAAACCGGTGTAATGTGCTCCCGCCCTCTGGTCCTCGTCAGCACACGTGCGGCTGAGTTTTGTAATAATTGGAGATTTAAAATACTCTTTTTGGGAAGACCAGAGAGCAGGGCATTACAGTAATCTAAGCGACAGGAGATAAAAGCATGCATCAGCACCTCCGTACTGGCCTGAGAGAAACGGGCGGACTCTGGCTATGTTCTTAAGGTGATAAAAACCTATTTTCGTTATATTTTTGATATGTGGGATAAAATTCAGCTCAGAGTCAAAAGTCACGCCCAAATTTTTACTGATTGGGTTGGTTAAAGATCCTGTAGTTTTGGTAAAAGTTTCTCTCTCTGGCCTTCAGGACCTATAACTAAAACCTCAGTTTTGTCCTGGTTGAGCTGTAGGAAATTCTCTGCCATCCATGACTTGATGTCTACAATGCAGTTAAAAAGGGCATCAATTGGCCCTGTGTCATCAGGAGACACGGCGATGTATAGCTGTGTATCATCGGCATAACTATGGAAGCTGATGCCGTGTCTCCTGATGATGTCCCCAAGGGGAAGCATGTAAAGATTAAAGAGAAGTGGACCTAAAATTGAGCCTTGGGGAACCCCACATCCAATTTCATGAGTTCCTGGACCTTTGACCTTTTAATACCGCTGACCACAGACAAACTTCCTGTTTGTCTGTGGTCTCTGTTCAAAGATGGATGTGCACTTTTTGAGCCTGGCTGTCACTACACTCACATGTTACTATGGTTACTACCACAGATCCAGTTTAGACACAGAGGTCTTTTCTGCCAGTTCTGAGGTCTATTACCTTCAGGCTTCAGCTGCTGAGAATGAAACTGAGAACTGAAGAACCAAAGACTGTGGATATCAGTGACAGGTGGACAGTGGACAAACAATCTTGTCCTCAGGACAAGGTATTTTTTATAACGCTAACATTTATTGTGACATTCTCCACTCTGTTACGAGTAGGCTGCAGACACAGCACCCTCAGGCCCTCCTTCTGATCTCTGGGGACTTCAACCACGCCTGTCCATCCAACACTGGATTTATTTTATGCCAACACCAAGGAGGCATACCACTCATCCCCCCTGCCCCCCCTGGGAAGAGCTGATCACAACCTGGTTCATCTTCTGCCTGTCTACAAACCTCTGGTGCAGAGGGAACCAGCAACCACCCACACTGTGAAGAGGTGGTCTGATGAGGCTGAGGAGCCTCTGAGGGAGTGCTTTGAGACCACTGTGTGGGAGGTACTCAGCGATTCCCATCGGGAGGAACATTGACAGACTGACATCATGTATTATGGACTATATTAACTTCTGTGTGGAAAGCATCGTACCCACCAGGACTGTACGCTGCTTCTCCAACACCAAACCCTGGATTACTCCAGATATAAAAGCTCTCCTGAAGGAGAAGCAGAGAGCTTTTAACTCTGGAGCCAAGGAGGAGCTGAAGACTGTGCAGAAGGAGCTACAGAGAAACATCAGGCGGGGAAAGGAAGGATATAAAAAGAAGATGGAGGAACAGCTGCAGCAGAGCAACGTCAGCGGAGCCTGGAGAGGTCTGAAAACCAACTCAGGACACAAACAACTGGACTCCCAGGCCAGAGGCGACCAGCAGTGGGTGAATGATCTGAATCTGTTCCTCAATAGATTTGATCAGTCTGCCCCTCCATCTTGTCCTTCACTACCTTTCAGGTGAGAGATCAGCTGAGGAAGATAAAGACAAGGAAGGCTGTGGGTCCACACGGCATCAGCTCCAGGCTCATGAAGTCCTGCGCAGACCAACTGTGGAGGATAGTTGAAACCATCTTCAACCTGAGCCTGAGGCTGGGGAGAGTACCACAGCTGTGGGAGACATCCTGCGTGGTACCTGTGCCCAAGACTCCGCACCCCAAGGACTTCAGCAGCTTCAGACCGTGGCATTAACATCACACTTCATGCAGACTCTAGAGCGGCTGGTCCTGTCTCTTCACCGTCCGCAGTAGGCCCTTCAATGGATCCGCTGCAGTTTACTTACCAGCCTGGCATTGGGGTGGACGACACCATCATCTTCCTCCTGCACAGAGCTCTTTCTCACCTGGAGAAGCCCGGAAGCTCTGTGAGAATCATGTTCTTGATTTCTCCAGTGCTTTCAAAACCATACAGCCTGCGCTTCTGAGGGTCAAACTGGAGCACATAGGGGTGGCTAATTACCTCACATTCTGGATCCTGGACTATCTCACAGAAAGGCTGCAGTATGTCAGGACCCAGGATTGTGTATCAGACTTGGCAGTCTGCAGTACGGGGGCCCGACTGGGGATGGTGCTGGCACCATTCCTCTTCACCCTCTACACTGCAGACTTTTCATATGACACCCCCACCTGTCATCTGCAGAAGTTCTCTGACGACTCTGCCACAGTCACGCTCATCACAGATGGGGACTACAGAGAGTACATAGAACTGAACCAGGACTTCGTGGACTGGTGCCTGTGGAACCACCTTCAGATAAACACGGGACAAACCAAAGAGCTGGTGATGAATTTCCACAGGCGCAGACTCCTCCCCCCAACACGGTGAACATCCAGGGAAAGGACATTGAGATGGTGACATCTTATAAGTACCTGGGTGTACATCTTAACAATAAACTGGACTGGGCTGGTCACATAACACTACTGTACAGGAAAAGGCAGACTCTACCTGCTGAGGCAGCTCAGGTCTTTTGGAGTGCAGGGGGCATGACCTTCTTTGACACTGTGGTGGCATCAGCCATCTTTTACCGATCGGCTGATGGATTAGCTGACTGATGTAAGAGAATCAGCTGATCAATCACATGATTCCTTTCTATGCAACCAATCAGCAGAGCTCATTCAGGGCGCTCGTTATAAAGTGCTCTGACCTGCCGACTGTTGCTGACCTGCCTCCACCCTAGCTCCACCCCAGCACCTCCTAATCATGTTGCAGCTGACTAATTAGTGTCATTTCTGTTTGTCACTGATGCTCTGTTCTGTTCCCGGGCCGTCTTCTCTGCTGCTCTCTCCACCTGAGATTTTCTGCGTTGGCCTGAGGACACACAGCAATGCCTCAGAGCAGAGCCGGACCACCAACTGTAACACTGCACATGGTAATAATATTCTTAGACTGAAGTGTTCCTGACTGAACTCGACGTTGTTGCTCATGTGCCTGGGCTGACAAACATCATGTTGTAGCTGAGGCACTAAACTTTCAGGTGCTTTGCAGGTCCAGCAGGTAACTTTAGATATGATTTGGCTCAGTTTAAAGAAAACTGACAAAATAAACTTTCCACTGAAACCTTCTTTTAAGTGTTTTGGTGTCTAAAGTTTCCCACATCGACATCTGAAATATTGCCTCACTGGCACAGCCGCTCAGTGTTTACTGCAGGATTGTTTTTTGTCTGAATGCTCAGTGAACAGAATCAACAGAATTTTCTGACACCTGCTGGATCTGTTTGAGGGTGAACAGCCAGTCTACTGCTCCACAACCAGGATGGAAACTCTGATTCCTCGGACTCTTTTATAACAAGAACCAACCTCCACAGCCATCAGAGGTCTGATCAAACCTCTGCCCAACAAACAACCACAGATCTTCAGCTCAGATGAGACTCACCATCCTGGGCTGGATGCTCTCAGCAGCGTCCATCATGACGTCCAGACAGCGACTCACAACAGGAAGAACTTTCCTCTCAGCCTCCGCGGACGAACGCATCGCTTCACAGATCCTCTCAATCCGCCGCTCCTCCATGTCCTGGATACGCTACATCACAGAGCCATGACACATCAATACACCATGGGTATAACTGCTTGTGGTAGTGCTAGTTTACCTTGTGCATAACTGGTACCAGGGTGTGGCAGTGCTGGTTTACCTGGTATATAACTGGTACCAGAGTGTGGTGGTGCTGGTTTACCTTGTATATAACTGGTACCAGAGTGTGGTGCTGCTGGTTTACCTGGTATATAACTGGTACCAGAGTGTGGTGGTGCTGGTTTACCTTATATATAACTGGTACCAGGGTGTGGCAGTGCTGGTTTACCTGGTATATAACTGGTACCAGAGTGTGGTGCTGGTTTACCTTGTATATAACTGGTACCAGAGTGTGGTGCTGCTGGTTTACCTTATACATAACTGGTACCAGGGTGTGGTGCTGCTGGTTTACCTTGTATATAGCTGGTACCAGTGTGCAGTAGTGCTGTTTACCTTGTATTTAACTGGTACCAGGGTGTGGTAGTGCTGGTTTACGTTGTAAATAACTGGTGCCAGTATAAACAACTGGGTACCAGTGTGTGGTTCTGCTGGTTTACCTTTTATGCTACTGGTACCAGGGTGTGGTAGTGCTGGATTACGTTGTAAATAACTGGTACTAGTGTGTGGTGCTGCTGATATAACTGGTACTGCGGTGTGTGCTGCTGGTTTTACCTGATATAACTGGTACCAGGGTGTGGTAGTGCTGGTTTACCTGGTATATAACTGGTGCCAGGGTGTGGTTCTGCTGGTCTACCTCGTATATAATTTGTAGGGTGTGGCAGTGCTGGTTTACTTTGTATATTACTGGTACCAGGGTGTGGTTCTGCTGGTTTACCTGGTATATAACTTGTACCAGGGTGTGGTAGTGCTGGTTTACCTTGTATATTACTGGCACCAGTGTGTGGTGCTGCTGGTTTACCTTATATAACTGGTGCCAGAGTGTGGTGCTGCCTGTTTACCTTGTATATAGCTGGTACCAGTGTGCAGTAGTGCTGTTTACCTTGCATTTAACTGGTACCAGGGTGTGGTAGTGCTGGATTACGTTGTAAATAACTGGTACTAGTGTGTGGTGCTGCTGATATAACTGGTACCGGGGTGTGTGCTGCTGGTTTACCTGATATAACTGGTACCAGGGTGTGGTAGTGCTGGTTTACCTGGTATATAATTGGTGCCAGGGTGTGGTAGTGCTGGTTTACCTGGTATATAACTGATACCAGGGTGTGGTAGTGTTGGTTTACCTGGTATATACCAGGGTGTGTGCTGTTAGTTAACCTTGTATATAACAACTGGTACCAGGGTGTGTGCTGTTGGTTTACCTTGTATATAGCTGGTACCAGGGTGTGTGTTGTTAGTTAACCTGGTATATAACAACTGGTACCAGGGTGTGGTAGTGCTGCTTTACCTGGTATAAACTGGTAAAAGGGTGTGGTAGTGCTGGTTTACCTGGTATATAACTGGTAAAAGGGTGTGGTAGTGCTGGTTTACCTGGTATATAACTGGTACCAGGGTGTGGTAGTGCTGATGCTGGTCCTGGTTAAACTGGTTTAAACTGGTCACATATTCTTTCCTGGACTCTTCGGCAGCTTGTTTTTTTTGCTGAGCCGTCTGACGAGCCTGAAACCAGTAGAGGTTCATATGAATCCGAGGATTCGATTGGTGCAGTTCAACAAACGCTGCAGTTCAACAAACAGCAGTTCCTCCAGTAAACTTCTCATGTGTGTTTGGATCAAACTGATCTGACATGTTGATCGATGACTTTTAAAGGTTTGGGTGGAGCCAGGACGGAGACAGACCAACAACTTCGCTCTGCTTCCAGTCTTTGTTCTACAACAGGTTAACCCCCTCCTGACTCCATATCCGAATCCAACATACAGATATCATCACTTTGAGTGATCCACTGTCCCTGTGGTCACTAAAATGACAGAAACCATGTATGTATGTGCTCTATGGTGGATACTATTGCTGTCACCAATGGTAAGTTTGTTTTCTAACTCGGATAGCATATTTTCCTTATGTTAGCATGTAAGCTATATGAAACAAGTTAACGGTAGCTTACATGCTAACATAAAGAGCATATGCTCCGCGAGTTAGAAAACAAACTTACCGAGTACTGTGGTGGCTCTATGGTGGATACTGTTGCTGTCGCCAACGATGCACTGCTGAAATTCTAAATTGCGGCCAAAATGGCCCTTCCAGTATTTTCAGCAAAATCATCTGACATGTTGGCAAGCAAGGATGGGACACTAAAAACTCAAAGTACACGTAAAATAAAATTTGCCCAAACATGGTATCTGTCATTTTAGGTAGTTATTTGATTAGTTTGGTTTTAATGTATTATTTTATGCTATAAACACAGTCTGACCACTCAGGCTTTTATTTTGGTACTTCCACTGACTGGCAGAGTTCATTTGCATATTAGCTAAATATTTAGTTTCACCAAGTTCATCTGGATTTAACAGTTAGATTAGATTAGATATTTAGATTTAACATTTGGATTTCGATTGATCTGTGACATTACACTTAACACAAATATAAACACAGCTAGCCTAAGGCACACCTGTGCAATAATCATGCTGTCTAATCAGCATCTTGATATGCCACACCTATGAGGTGGGATGGATTATCTTGGCAAAGGAGAAGTGCTCACTAACACAGATTTAGACAGATTTGTGAACAATATTTGTGAGAAATGGTCTTTTGTGTATATAGAAAATGTTTTAGATCTTTGAGTTCAGCTCATGAAAAATGGGAGCAAAAACAGAAGTGTTGCGTTTATATTTTTGTTCAGTGTATTTAACATATTTCAAATATTTCTGTAAATGTGGTCAAAAGTGACTTTAAAAAATTCACACCACTTTTTTAAAAGTTGTTTGAAGCTTAATGTGGCAAAATGCTGCTGTTAATTTCAGTGCGAGCCACTTTACAAACTGCACCTCATACCGTACTGCAGTGCTGGGTATGGTTAACATTACCACATGTATTAGCCAATGTGGAAATTATTATGTCTTCATTGCTTAAAACTGCCGACACTATGTCTCTTGCCGACTCACTCATATTTACTGTGTTCTTCCAGCAATTCAGTTCAATTTTATTCATAAAGCCCAATATCACAAATCAAAATTTGCCTCACAGGGCTTTACACCATACAAACATCCCTCTGTCCTTTGGACCCTCACAGCTGATCAGGAAAAACTCCCCCAAAAAAAAAACTTTAACGGGGGAAAAAAAACGGTAGAAAGCTCAAGAAGAGCAACTGAGGAGGGATCCCTCTTCCAGGACGGACAGACATGCAATAGATGTCGTACAGAACAGATCAACATGATAATGCAGCATCCAGTACAAGCATACAGAAGAAGCACAAGATGGCGCTAGTGCCTTGATGACGTCAGATTTCATTCCATATATTCTGACTTTCATTCAAGATATTCAAGGTTCATTCAACATTCAAACTCTCGTCTTGATTTATAGATAGTTTTTCTTTATGCAAATTTTAGTGCTTGTGAATTGTACTCTCCCTGTGTGTCTCTGTCTGCAACTTTGTGTTTTTGCTGCTGCTGCCCGTCTTGGCCAGGTCTCCCTTGAAAATGAGATTCTTAATCTCAACGGGACTAACCTGGCTAAATAAAGGTTAAATAAATAAAATAAATAAAATATATTCAAACTTCATATTATATATATATATATATATATATATATATATATATATATATATATACACACACACATTTTATACATTTTATGTTTTGTCTTTTGGAATATGTTTGTTGAAGTTTGAGCTCTGGGGCCACCGTACAGAAAAACAGGTCAGAACACTGTAAAAAAAAACATGAATTCAAAAATATCAAATAAAACATGGAGGAGCTTACCTTCAGTGAGCAGCGCTGAGGGACAGACAGACAGCAGACAGCAGACAGACAGATGGACAGAGGGACAGGTTAGTCAGATATCAGTCTGATCACAGTTACATCATTATCTGTTCTGTAATTAGACAGTTTTCTTTTTAGTTTATTAATAAAAACATGAAAACATAAATGTTCATTGTGTTTTACAGACGTTTCTTATCCGAGGCATTCAGCTGAACGAGAGCATCTCCGTGCGCTCGCTATGACATCATAATGATGTTTATTTCTTATAATGAAAAAATAAAATATCTGAAATCTAAAAACTTTCCTGGCAAATTAAACCTGAACAGTTGAATATTCAATATAAACAGGGTCTTAATCTTGAACAATTTGAAAAGTCCAGCAGCGGTTACTGAGAATCTTTAACTAGTGATGAAATCATCACGTCACTTCCTGTTCCTGGAGTCGGTCTGTCGAGCAGAGCTCTTATTGGCTGTTTGACAGCTGAGTGACCAATAACAGCTGTTGCTCTGCAGACATGCCAGTGTCCACACTGGTCAAATGATCCTGTGAGATCGTCAACGATAGACGGGCGTCATCGACAGGAACACAGCATTAAAACAAACACACAAACAAACACAACACTGTCAGGTGAACTTATACTGACCCCCTTCTCTCCGTCAGTCTTGCTGTCCAGGTCAATTCTGTCGGAGATCTGTTGAGCTCGCTCCGCCTCCTTACAGTCACGCTCAAACCGACGTTTACTCTGAATAACAAAAAGTAGACAACACAAAGTAAATTTTTAAAAAAAATCACAGTTTGAACGTTGAGGAAAACGGTTTGACAGATTTAATGTGTCAGGAGGTGTGAGTGGGCGGAGTCAGATGTTAAGATGTAGGTAGGAGGAGTCAGTATGTGTTGGTGGGAGGGGTCACATGAATGGCAGGCAGCGTTATATGTCTTAAGTTGGGCCCGTATATGGGATTAAATACGTCAGTAGGTGGGGTCAGGTGGGTTGGTGGGCGGAGTCAGACGTCACTCACAGACTCCAGCTGTTTCCAGGAACTTTCGATGTGCTGCTGGGCACGGCGTCCATCTTGGAAATGCTGTAAAAGAACACAGCAGTCACTCGTCCAGTCTGACTGGTCAGACGTCAACATGCTGATGACATCATCATGTCTCTATATTAAACTATGAGACATGTTGGTGACATCATCATGTCTCCATGTTAAACTAAGACATGTTGGTGACATCATCATGTCAGTCAGTCAGTCAGTCAGTGAGGCTGTCAGTCAGTCAGTCAGTGAGGCTATCAGTCAGTCAGTGACTCAGTCAGCGAGGCTGTCAGTCAGTCAGTGAGGCTGTCAGTCAGTCAGTGACTCAGTCAGCGAGGCTGTCAGTCAGTCAGTGAGGCTGTCAGTCAGTCAGTGATGTCAGTCAGCGAGGCTGTCAGTCAGTCAGTGAGGCTGTCAGTCAGTCAGTGACTCAGTCAGCGAGGCTGTCAGTCAGTCAGTGAGGCTGTCAGTCAGTCAGTGATGTCAGTCAGTGAGGCTGTCAGTCAGTCAGTGACATCAGTCAGTCAGTGAGGCTGTCAGTCAGTGAGGCTATCAGTCAGTCAGTGACTCAGTCAATGAGGCTATCAGTCAGTCAGTGACTCAGTCAGCGAGGCTGTCAGTCAGTCAGTGAGGCTGTCAGTCAGTCAGTGACGTCAGTCAGTCAGTCAGTCAGTGATGTCAGTCAGTCAGTGATGTCAGTCAGTGAGGCTGTCAGTCAGTCAGTGAGGCTGTCAGTCAGTCAGTGACTCAGTCAGCGAGGCTGTCAGTCAGTCAGTGAGGCTGTCAGTCAGTCAGTGATGTCAGTCAGTGAGGCTGTCAGTCAGTCAGTGACGTCAGTCAGTCAGTGAGGCTGTCAGTCAGTGAGGCTATCAGTCAGTCAGTGACTCAGTGAGGCTATCAGTCAGTCAGTGACTCAGTCAGCGAGGCTGTCAGTCAGTCAGTGACTCAGTCAGCGAGGCTGTCAGTCAGTCAGTGAGGCTGTCAGTCAGTCAGTGACGTCAGTCAGTCAGTCAGTCAGTGATGTCAGTCAGTCAGTGAGGTTGTCAGTCAGTCAGTAATGTCAGTCAGTCAGTCAGTGAGTCAGTCAGTCAGTGAGAGATCACAGGCTGAATTTGGCATTTCATCCTCACATGCAGCTGCAACAACGGTCAAGCTGCACGTAGCCTGCAGAGTTTAACTGAAAAGGAGTGGAGTACTTTCACTAACACGACATAATGTGGTCATGTTTATCTTGGAAGGTGAGAGAGCTCAAACACATAATTAGCACTACAATGAACCTTTTCATTCCCTGTGAATGGGTGAGTGTTCTATCTGAACAGGTTTCCCAGTCACCCGCATCATTACACGAGTCTGTGGACTATCCGAACGTTTGATGCAAACATTCAACAACACATGGTCACTGTCAATGTCTGAACTACCACATCAAAGTGACATTTTACACATTATAAACTAAAAAAAAATCATTTTCTCTCTTAATTAATGTTAATGCACTTTTAAAATTAAGTCTCTTAATGTGCAATATTTTTGAAATGATTGAAGTAATTATTTTCAGGCACAGTTATTTTCAGAACCTTTCTCATTTATTCTGAGAGACAAACTCAGTATTTTTCAAATCGGGGGCACCTGGGCCAACTGTACCACCATTTTAGGTTTTCCTTAATAACTACTGTGTTTATAACACTGATGCTACTGCAGTTAAGGTGGTCATTTTATTAACTTAAGTACTGCTGGGTGGCTTATTGTTACCTGTAATAATATAACCTAGCAACAAATTTTTATATATATATTTTTTTATTATTATTTTATTTTTATTATTATACAAAGGTACTGTAACAAATAGGCCAAACTAAATCTTTAAAATAAAAGTAGTTCAATAAAAGTGTAATATTTGCATCTGAGACAGTGGAGTAGATTAATAATGTAGCATAGAATGGAAATACTACTACTGTAGGTAAAGTACAAGCACCTCTAAACATTTGTTAGTTTTTTGTGTTTCTGTAAGGGAAGCGCTATCTCATGCTGACACCTTGTAACACCCCCAGACAGTTGGGGGGGGGATTTGGTTGGAAGTTGGCTGGAAGTTGGCAGTCAACCAGAAGGCTTTCGGATGGCGTGGGAAATTTGAAGTGGCTGCATCTGTAGGCACCTTTGTCTGGGGTAGTGAGTGTTTTGGATGAGCTCCACCCAGGGATGCCTTCAGCCACTGGTCGTCCACAATTTTGGCTCAGGGCCTCTGTCAGAGGTGGTGGTGGCGGCACTTCAACTGATTTGTGGCCTCTGCCTTTCTGTTGGCTGAGTAGAACTCAAATGTTACTCAGCAGGATATTACGCAAGAGGACACACAAGTTGAAACAGTATTTTTGGGGGGTTTAAATTACTAGTGGCCTACAGTACATAATGACATAGCCACTGAATGAGGTTATTGAAGCTACTTGTTTAATAAATCAAATATGAATCAAACTAAAGAAAGGTACAGTCATGTCCAAGTCAAATCCTTACCTGTTGGAATAATGTTTTTATCTTTCATTTTAAGCTGAGCCAAGTGTGTTTTTCCCCTGTGAGATTGAACCTACATGAAAATCCGATTTTCTTCAAAAAACACTTTTTCACCTGTAAGGTACGATTTTAATTAAGTGTGGTTAAATGTTAAATTAATGAACGAGTGCATTCAAACGTACGCGTTGACTCGGGCAGCAGTTTCTCTCCATGCTGCCTCACTCTCCTTGGCAGCTTTAGCACTGTTACTTTGTTTATGAAATATATGCTCATATTCACCATAGGCATTAATAAGCACCTCCAGTTCCACAGATGTAAAATAAGTCGCTTTTTCTCTCCGGTTGCCATGGTGACTTGAGGTATTGGGGCTCCATTGATGATGGCTTTTTATTGTGGTTGTGCATGTGCTTAACTCAAGGTGTACCTACTGTTGACTAAATGAATTCAAATCAGCTGTTCTGGAACCGGATACTCAAGTAAGTCAAGTCAGAGTTCAGGATTAGACTCAGAGTTTGTTGAACCTGGAATACCCCTCAGCTGTGTTTGTTTGTTTGTTTCTTTACTCACAGTCTTCCTCTCGGTCTTCACTTCCTGTGTGTAACGTGTCAGCTCACAGACGATCTGCGTGTTCAGGTTTTCAGCAAGTTCTTCTCTCTGAACAGCGAGTTCGTTTAGCTGACGGAGCGTCGCCGCAAACGCCAAACACCAGGTGTACCTGCAACGACCAATCACAGAGCAGCTTTTATAACCAACCACACACCTGCTGTTCTGTATAAAATATAACCTCCGCCTCTGACATATAGCCTCCACCTCTGACACATAACCTTCATCTCTGACATATAGCCTCCACCTCTGACACATAACCTTCATCTCTGACATATAGCCTCCACCTCTGACATATGACCTCCACCTCTGACACATAACCTCCACCTCTGACACATAATCTCCACCACTGACACATAACCTCCACCTCTGACACATAACCTTCACCTCTGACACATAACCTCCACCCAGCCTCCACCTGCTATTAAAAAAAAGTTTAAATAAAAAATTTAAGTAAGACTAAATGAAGTTTCTTCAAGAGCAGGTCAAGAGCAGGTCAGGAGGTCACGAAGAGGTCAGGGGGTCAGGAGGTGATCAGGAGAAGGTCAGGGGGAGGTAAGCAGGAGGTCAGGAGGTCAGGAGAAGGTCAGGAGGAGGTAAGGAGGAAGTAAGGAGAAGGTAAGGAGGAGGTCAGGAGGAGGTCAGAGAAGGTAAGGAGGAAGTAAGGAGGAGGTCAGGAGGAGGTAAGGAGAAGATCAGGAGGAGGTCAGGAGAAGGTAAGGAGGAGGTCAGGAGGTAGTCTGGAGGAGGTCAGAGATTTGTTAGGTCTTTTTTTCTTGTTTCTTTGAATCATGAAGACAGATCTATATGTCTGTATCTTTCATTGTTTGTTTGTTTTGGTTGTGTTCTGCTGTGACCTCAGTGTAAAATGGAGCTGAGTAAATAGTTTCACTGAGTGTTGTGATTTTATTGAAGCATCTGTCGGAGATGAAACTCTGAACATGTTGAGTCACTGACAACAGAAACACCTGGATGATGACACCTGTGGATTCACCTGGTGAACGAGTTTGTTCTTCATTAACTGTTCAGTAAATTATTAACAAACTGTCACTGATCAACATGTTTGATAATAACATCCCTCAGCTGATAATCTGTATCAATCACTGATTGAATATTGATCACAGATTGACTCTACGTCCACAGGAGCTGATTGATTAAGGAACCTTTGAGGTGACGTCACTTGTAAACTGAAACCATAAACTGGCACAGACCAAGTGGGATCTGCAGTATCGGTTTCCATGGCTATCTATCCAGGTAAAGACAGAGTTGCCTTCGTAACACTTAAAACTCTTTTGGATCAACATCTATCACCAATACACAGATGTCATTCCTGATATCAGCCGTGTGGGCGGAGTCGAAAAAACACATGATCCAGGTGAGTTCAGTGACTAAAACAAAAGTTAAACACCTAATTTCAGAGGACAGAAAAATAAGTAAATAAATCTATTTACTGACCTGCTCTCGTCCTCTCTGCTCCTCTTTGGGTGGTACTTCTTAGACAGACTCCTGCAGACAGGCAGGTGGACACAGGTGAGATAGACACAGGTGAGACAGACACAGGTGGACACAGGTGAGACAGGTACTGAGACAAAGGTAATGTAAAAGTGACATACAGTGACATACAGGTGATGTGCCGGTGATGTAAAAGTGACATACAGGTGACATACAGGTGATGTGCAGGTGACGTACAGGTGACGGGCATGTGACGTATGTGTGATGCACAGGTGACGTACGTGTGATGCACAGGTGACACACAGATGATGGGCAGGTGACGTACATGTGACGTACAGGTGACAAACAGGTGACGTAAAAGTGACATAAAGGTGACGTACGGGTGATGTACAGGTGACAAACAGGTGATGTATGGGTGACGTACAGGTGACATACAGATGACACACAGGCAATCAGTACATTTACATGGACAGTTAATTTCCACTTTCATTCGCAATGAAAGGCCATTCCGATTAAAAGTGGTCATGTAAACGGTCATTCCGATTGAAAAATGGTCATTCCGATTGAAAATAAAATCCGATTAAAGGGGGTGGTTTATTCCGTTTGTCATTCCGAATGAAAGAATTTTGTGTGCATGTAAACACTCATTCCTCCATAAGTTCATTCCGGTCTTTCTGCGCATGCTCGTTTCTTTGCCCTTCTGGCGCGATGACGTGTAAAGCGCGCATAGCAACGGGCTGAGTTAGAGAAGTTGGACTTGTTGCACTCACCGGTTTCCATTCACCACAGCACGGTCTTCTACCTCCCTTCTTCGACCTTCTACCTCCCTTCTCCTCAACAGACGAAGCATTAGCAGAACAAAGTTGTTGTCGTACTGCTGCTTCAAGAATATCAGCAAAACAAGCCCGAAAAAGGCACTAAGAACGGCGGCGTCAAGCATCTTGTTATCCGGAACAAGGACTACAGTGTTTTCTTCTGGTAAACAAAAACACGTAACATCCGCCCAGCCCCCTATCCAATCAGAAACCTTCCCTGCCCCAAACTTTGCGCAGACCCGATACAGGCGATTTAACTGATCTCCCATGTAAACCCTCATTCAGAAAGAATATTTCTCATGTAAACTACCTGGAAAGACTTTAATTCCTAATGATTTCATTCAGATTTATTTCATTCTGAATGAGAAGCCATCATGTAACTGTAGCCAATGTGCAGGTGACGTGTGGGTGACATTAGTACCTGATCTGTTTGGCGTAGCTAAGCTCGATGTCGGCTCGCTCTTTAACAAACTTGCTGTATCTCTCCAGGAAGTCAATTCCCCAACTGGTATGTTTCTCCAAGTTATCAAATTGATCCTGAAACAAACAAACAAACAACACTGATGTTATATATAAACAGTAACACATGTAGTACACTATAGTTACATATATGCACTGCTACATGTACACTGTAGTTTTAAATATACACCGATACCTGTACGCTGTACTTATATACACAGAGATACATGTACGCTGTAGTTATATATACACAGATACCTGTACTCTGTGGTTATACATACGCACCAATACCTGCACACTAAAGTTATATATACACAGACACCTGTACGCTGTACTTATATACACACAGATACATGTACGCTAAAGTTATATATACACAGATACCTATACGCTGTACTTATATACACACAGTTACATGTACACTAAAGTTATATATACACAGACACCTGTAAGCTGTACTTATATACACACAGATACATGTACACTAAAGTTATATATACACAGACACCTGTATGCTGTACTTATATACACACAGATACATGTACGTTAAAGTTATATATACACAGATACATGTACTCTGTAGTTATATATACACAGATACCTGTACGCTAAAGTTATATATACACAGACACCTGTACGCTGTACTTATATACACACAGATACATGTATGCTAAAGTTATATATACACAGATACCTGTACGCTAAAGTTATATATACACAGACACCTGTACGCTGTACTTATATACACGCAGATACCTGTACACTAAAGTTATATATACACAGATACCTGTATTCTGTACTTATATACACGCAGATACATGTACACTAAAGTTATATATACACAGATACCTGTACTCTGTACTTATATACACGCAGATACATGTACACTAAAGTTATATATACACAGATACCTGTACTCTGTACTTATATACACGCAGATACATGTACACTAAAGTTATATATACACAGACACCTGTACACTGTACTTATATACACGCAGATACATGTACACTAAAGTTATATATACACAGATACCTGTACTCTGTAGTTATATATACAGAGATACCTGTACTCTGTAGTTATATACAAACAGATACCTGTACTCTGAAGTTATACATACTAACCGATACCTGTCCCCTGTAGTTATACATACGCACAGATACTTGTACTCTGTAGTTATATATACGCCATTCTCAGAACCAATCGGCTGACTTCCGGCAGACAGCGATACAGCCTCTGGGGCAGACCCCTGATTTTTGGCATTCCAGTTTGATTTGGGCGGAGGAGGCGAATTTCCGTTTCCGACTTCTGTTTATATAAAAGTAAATATGCTGAAACATTGTGATGGATTCAGAGTTTGCAGTGATGCCAATTATGTTCCGTCTCGTTAGTTCACCACACAGAGCATTTAACCTGGCAACAAGTGCAGCCGGCTCAAACGTGATTGATCAATATAACGCGGACTACAAACAGCCTAGCACCGGAAACCAGGGCTCTTCTGCTCTTCTTCCGGAGGCAAGATCTCCGGGGTTTGCCTACAGCCTCTACATTCACTGAATATATATACGCTAAAGTTATATAAACACAGATACCTGTATTCTGTAGTTATATATACACAGATACCTGTACGCTGTAGTTATATATATGCACCGATACCTGTAGGATGTAGTTATATAAACACAGATACCTGTACGCTGTAGTTATATATATGCACCGATACCTGTAGGATGTAGTTATATAAACACAGATACCTGTACGCAGGATTTTTATATATATGCACAGATATCTGTGCGCTAAATTTATATATATACACAGATACCTCTACTCTGTAGTTATACATACGCACTGATACCTGTACGCTAAAGTTATATATACACAGATACCTGTACACTCTATTTATATATACGCACCGATACCTGTACGCTGAAGTTATATATAGAGTGATAGTGAGGAACACCTTTACCTGAGGAACGTCTGAGGAACGTCTTAACCTGTGGAACGGCCTCAGCTGAGGAACACCTGACTGTTACTGATGTGTTTATTTATCTTCTCTGATTCATTATTCTTTCTTCAGCTCAGTGATGTTTAAACCTGCAGTGTTTCTTCAGCGTACAGGTGTGTTTTGATTTAATAGCTTCATCATCATCATCATCATCATTATCATCCTCCTCAGTGTTCTTGAGAACATAAATGTTCCGTCTGTGAAACTATTTTCACAGATTTATTTAATCATACCTATTTTATTTCAAGTGATGTTATTAAATTATCAATGTGTTGATCCTCTGAGAGAGAAAACAACCAACAATCATGTTTTAGAAACACAAAATAAATTACAACAGTAATAATAATAATAATTATAATGTCTAGTGGTGTTGGGGGGGGGCGTCTCTGTTTCTCGGGTCGCGCGCTGCAGAAGCATCATCATGGAGGACGCAAAGCGCGAGTCGCTGTCGTCACTCACCGTGTTGCTATGGCAGAGCAGACAGAAGCACGAGGGCCTCACTCACTCTCACACACACACACACACACCGCCCGTTCACCGGCTATTCGCCGGCAGGTTACTGCATACACGGTCACAGCTGATGGGGAGCAGGTTACCATGTAAGCGGGTGTTCCAGGTTTGTCTCGGGTGATGTGCAGGTGCGGCAGATGTGAACAGGTGTACGTACCCACAGCTCGGTGCCCCAATTGCAGTTCATGGTGTCCGGTCTGCTCCTCGCGCTCAGCTGCGGCTGCCCGCCTCTCGGTACCGATCTTACGATCACCGCAAGCTGCTGCTGCTGCTGCTGCTCTCGCGCGCATCCTCACCGACAAATACCAGCTGTCTGTCCTCCTGTCTGTCCTCCTGTCTGTCTGTCTGTGTTTCTGTCTGCAGCAGCACGAGAGCAGAGGACGCGGTCACGCGCGGCGCGTCTCCCTGGAGGACCCTTTGTCATGAGTGAGGAGATGCTGAGATTTTGTGTGTGTGTGTGTGTGTGTGTGTGTGTGTGTGTACTGAGCATGCGCAGTTGCAGCCCCGCCCTGCTGTCACACGGCACAGTGCCGCTGTGTCAGAACACAGGAAATAAATGTCAATATTTACATCATAGGTCATAAACAATAACAACATGACAATAATAATAATAATAATAATAACAACAATAATAATAATAATAAAGAGGCCGCTGACACTGTCCTTTCTCCAGCAGGCGGTGCTGTTCGCTCATTAATCACGTGCTCTACACCACCGTTTGCAGTGACGTCATCATACCCGTTTTCTCACACACACACACACACACACACACACACACACACACACACACGTGTATGCACAGTAAAAAGGAAAGTGCTTCCTGTTGTGTGACGGTAAATAATCATAAATGTTAACATGAATGTAACCATGACGATGATGATGAGCTGACTGTCAAATGAGTCTCACAGCAACTGATTAATGATCAATACAACCGATTTATTCTATTTCAACAGAAACAGGAAGTACAAACTAAATAACAAAATAAAATCATGATGAAATCATTTTTCTGTTCTCTGATCTCTACAGGAAGTCAGTCCCTTCAAATTAAAGTCCCAAACTCTAAACAGAACTTTCTCCGAGTACTTCGTATATCACAGACCAACTGGTGACCAGCAGGAAGATGTCACAAAGTTATGAGACAGGACGCTGCAGGAAAAAAACAGAGACTCTAAATCTAAACAGGAAGTGATGTCAACATGACTTTAACATGAAACATCCTCAGCTTAAAGTTCTTTAAAGGATAACTTAGGTATTTTTCAACCTAAACCCTATTTCCCCATGTGTATGTGTGCATATGATTCATAGGTACAACTCGTTCTAAAACTGGTTCAGTATTGAGGGAGGCAGATGCAGCCAGCAGCCGCGAAACCAGCTGAAACGGTAACGGGGGCAAATGCGTCCCGTATAAAGTTTGCGCATTAAAAGTGCTTTTTTCACCACTGACTGGTTCATCTCTATAAATAGCATACTAAGCGTTTCAAACATTGTTTATAAATATTACCTCCACTGTGTCTGTAGCTCTCTCTACTTGTGGGACAGCCGTTTTCTTGAGGAAGAGGTGTTTCGGGATTGGATGTCTTCTCTTCTTCGGCTGGCAGTAGTCATCTTGGGAGAAGTGAGCACTGCAGACCCGATGGTCTGCAAGGCGCAGTGTCTGGACAGGAGTGTTAGCATCCATTTGTAGCACAACTAGCCACAACTTCAGCATCTCACCGTCCGACAAAGGCAGCCTATGAAAGCTGTACGGGGTGTTGCGCGACATCCTGTTCTTGCAATTCGGATAAGCACAAACACAAACCATTGTTTCCAATCAATGCAGTAAAACTCTCAACTTAACTTGACAACCAGCGCCACTCTGAGCGGTGCTCAGCATGGCTCCTGTGTTTTCTTCCAGCAACAAGCAAAGCTCTCGCGAGATGACGTCACAGCCCAGAGGAAGTGAAGGGTCAGGGAAATGCTTAGTACGCTATTTACAGAGATAGCACTGGCGATCTGAACCAGTTGGTGGCAAAAAAAAGCGCTTTGAATGCGCAAACTTATACGGGATGCATTTACCCCCGTTACCATTTTAGCTCGTTTTGCGGCTGCCGGCTGCATCGGCCTCCCACAATACTGAACCAATTTTAGAACAAGTTGTACCTGTGAATCATATGCACACATACACATGGGGAAATAGGGCGCAGGTTGAAAAATACCAAAGTTATCCTTTAAGCTTCTGATCAACATGATGATTCAGCAGAGTCCCTGAGCAGGTAGAAGACAGAAAACCTGAGCAGGTAGAGGACAGTGTACCTGAGCAGGTGGAGGACAGAGTACCTGAGCCGGTAGAGGACAAAGATCCTGAGCAGGTAGAGGAGAGTGTACCTGAGCAGGTAGAGGACAGTGTACCTGAGCAGGTGGAGGACAGTGTACCTGAGCAGGTAAAGGACAGAGTTCCTGAGCAGGTAGAGTACAGTGTACCTGAGCAGGTAGAGGACGGAGTACCTGAGCAGGTAGAGGACAGAGTACCTGAGCAGGTAGAAGACAGAGTACCTGAGCAGTTAGAGGACAGTGTACCTAAGCAGGTAGAGGACAGAGTACCTGAGCAGGTAGAGGACAGTCTACCTGAGCAGTTAGAGGACAGTGTACAGTGTACCTGAGCAGGTAGAGGACAGAGTACCTGAGCAGGTAGAGGACGGAGTACCTGTGCAAGTAGAGGACAGTGTACCTGAGCAGGTAGAGGACAGAGTACCTGAGTAGGTAGAGGACAAAATACCTGAGCAGGTAGAGGACACTGTACCTGAGCAGGTAGAGTACAGAGTACCTGAGCAGGTAGAGGACAAATAAAGAACAGATTACCTGAGCAGACACACTATTTTCACACGTACTTATTGTAGAAATATTATTGAGGTGTTTACAAACCTATCCATCATTCTCTCTCTTGCTCGTCCTGTTAGGCAGTGAGACACCGTCAGATCAGATCAGATAAAACAAGATCTTCACAGGTAGGACATTTAAAAAAAACTCCTGACAGGTGATCTCTGTCTCACCTGTTGAGCATCTTCTCCTGCTCGGCAGCCATCTTGTGTCCAACGTCCCTGTTCTCCTGACTCCGCCGCAGCCAATCAGCATGAAGCTCAGCAGGAGGACACAGCTGACATCATCATCATCATCATCACAACACGCAGAGACAGAATGATGAACTAAAGCTTCAGAGACTGTCGACATCGGAGGACTGAGACATAACGGTGATGATCTGAATCTACCAACAGGTTCTCTGAGTTCGCTCATGTTTTCTCTTTCCTCAGACGACTAGTTCATGGTGTTGTAGCTGTATGTTGGGCTGGGACTATTTCATGGTGTTGTATCTGTATGTTGGGCTGGGACTATTTCATGGTGTTGTATCTGTATGTTGGGCTGGGACTATTTCATGGTGTTGTATCTGTATGTTGGGCTGGGGCTATTACATGGTGTTGTATCTGTATGTTGGGCTGGGACTATTTCATGGTGTATCTGTATGTTGGGCTGAGACTTTTTCATGGTGTTGTATCTGTATGTTGGGCTGGGACTATTTCATGGTGTTGTATCTGTATGTTGGGCTGGGCCTATTTCATGGTGTATCTGTATGTTGGGCTGAGACTTTTTCATGGTATTGTATCTGTATGTTGGGCTGGGACTATTTCATGGTGTTGTATCTGTATGTTGGGCTGGGCCTATTTCATGTTGTATCTGTATGTTGGGCTGGGACTATTTCATGGTGTTGTATCTGTATGTTGGGCTGAGACTTTTTCATGGTGTTGTATCTGTATGTTGGGCTGGGACTTTTTCATGGTGTTGTATCTGTATGTTGGGCTGGGCCTATTTCATGATGATGTATCTGTATGTTGAGGTTTGGATTACCTGTATGCGCTGGTCTTCCACAGGGAGTAATTCCTTGACCTTCTCCAGGAAAGCCACTGTTGTGTCCAGCACTGTCACCATGTCAACCGTCCGCAGGGGATCATGGGTAACAGTTGTCGAAGTGTACTGCAGCTCTGAGTGATGCGTTTCCTGTTAGAGATGAGTCAAAGTTATGTGAGGGGAAGCCCCGCCCCTTTCAGCCAGCCTCCTGATCATGTGATCACATTAACAATAGGCTCGTTCGAGATGAAATGTGCCTTGCCTGGACAGTGGACAAGATCAGGGGGCTGCAGCAGGAGGCGGACAAAGAGCTGCAGTCAAGTCGGACAGTTTCCCAACAGTTTCCAGCAGCCTTCAGTCCGTACAGGAGACACGAGACACATCCTGTTCGATAGGATGTCAATTTCTTAAAATATAATCAGACTTATATACAAGTTTGTTTTCAGTCTCCAATTGTTTAAATTATGATAGATTAATTTATTTGTATGTTTACAGATGATCTGTAATTTATGTTCGTGGTGCAACGTCCATTTTACATGAACTCTCCTGTGAATCAACATCATACCAGATCGACCTGTCGCCTCAACTACACAGGCTAAAATACACTGTGTCTGACTGTAAGCTTCATATTTTATACAAGACAACAGCTTTCATTAAACATCAGTCAGATACAGTCAGAGCTTTACATCTATACGGATGTTAGTTTAAGAATCCTCACATTCCACTGACCACCAGTCTCTGTGATGTTAAATACTTCAATAATTAATTAAAACAGTCCCATGTTAATATATACAGTAGACTGTATAGTTTAATGTACAGTAGACTGTATACTTTAATACAGTAGACTGTATACTTTACAGTAGACTGTATGCTTTAATATACAGTAGACTGTATACTTTAATATACAGTAGACTGTATACTTTACAGTAGACTGTATACTTTCATGAACAGTAGACTGTGTATACTTTAATATACAGTAGACTGTATACTTTAATATACAGTAGACTGTATAGTTATTTAGTTTCAGTAGACTGTATACTTTCATGAACAGTAGACTGTGTATACTTTAATATACAGTAGACTGTATCGTTTAATATTCAGTTGACTGTATTGCTTAATATTCAGTAGACTGTATAGTTTCATGTACAGTAGACTGTATAGTAGACTGTATACTTTACAGTAGACTATGTAAACTGTATTGCTTAATATTCAGTAGACTGTATAGTTTCATGTACAGTGGTATACTTTACAATAGACTGTATACTTTAATAAACAGTAGACGGTATACTTTATAGTGGACTGTGTATACTTTAATATACAGTAGACTGTATACTTTCATGAACAGTAGACTGTATATTTTAATATTCAGTTGACTGTATTGCTTAATATTCAGTCGACTGTATTGCTTAATATTCAGTCGACTGTATTGTTCAATACACTAGACTCTGTATAGTTTGTGATGAATGTATTTTGTCTCTGACAACTAAACTTCACCAACAGTCACACAACATGTTTTCTGTTCACAGAATAAACCTTCAGATCAGACAAATTAAATTTAAATCTCTGAAATTCAACAAAAATTAAAAGTTTATCTAAAGTGTCATCTTGTTGAGTCGACATCTGAACCAATCAGCTGTTAGATCAGGTGAGAGCCAGGAGGTGAAGTCAGTGGAGAGCAGCTGCAGCGCCTGGCTCTAAAGACTGTAGCCGCCTTGCTCTCGCCATTTTATTGCCGTCCACTTTTGTAATATGTCAGAGCAAGTTCAGATGAAGTCAGACACAAAACTAACCAGCATGCATTGTGCGCTGATCACCGGTGATCGAATCTGCGCAGGCCTGGCCCATCTTAATCGAGCCTCATGTCATGTGGTGGGAGGCGAGGCTTTTCCTTAGGTATAAGACTTTAAAATAATACTCCAGGAAATAGTCAGTACCTGCGGTCTCTCCTGTAAAACACAGCTGCTGCTGTTCTTCATCTTCCTTTCCCTCAGACCTTCATCCTCCTCTTCATCCGGTGAGGCGGCAGTCAGCAGAGCGTCTGAGTCAATGGTGGACAGAATCTGACCTGAAGGACTGAAAGCAGGACATGGACCAGGTCCAGTTCTGGTCTCTGTAAAGTGTTTCTGTCTGTCAGTCGACATCCTGCCGGTCCTGAGTCACAACCTGGATCAGAACCTGGAACCAGCAAACCCCAGGAGTACATCAGAACCTGCAGAACATAAAGCTACATAACTCAAAGGAAACAGACTCAGTATCTGACAATGACGTCAGTATAAATTAGTTTTTAACAGGTAACTGTTTGAAACATTTAAAAACATCGTTGTGACAGAATTACACACAGGAAGATCAAACTCACTCAGGTACTCTGACACACATTTAACATCATATATCAAATATACACACATGCACATGTGCATGCGTGCGTGTGTGCGTGTGTGTGTATTTGATATATGATGTTCAATGTGTGTGTGTACCTGAGTGAGTCGATCCTCCTGAGTCTGTTTGCTGTTGGTCTGAGCCTCACCTGTAGACGAGCCTCACCTCTCCTCCAGGTGGAAACACTCCCTGACTTCAGGCTTCTCCTTGACAACAGAGGAAACGTCTTTAACCCTTTAATGACCAAATGTTTTCAGTGGCAATCTGAGATCAGAAATAAAATCAGGAGTTGGTCACTGATACACAGATCAACAGGAAATCAATCAATAATCAATTAAATCTGACTGGATCAGTTTAAATCCTGAAGCTTCAGATGAACAGGAAGATTACTAATTAATTCAGAAGTATACAGGATCAGGATCAGATCCAGGATAATTAATATAAATAAAGTTACTAATAATTGAAATCTGTCCTCCACGAAACACTGAACTGTCCAATCATGTCTGAGCAGGTCATCTGACTGCTGAAGGTCAAAGGTCATCAGTAATAAAAATTTACATGATAATTTTCTGTTTAAATTGACAGTGCAGAGAGCTGATCAGTAACTGATAATTATTGAATAATAACTGATTAAGGTTGCTGATCAATAACTGATAAAGGTTATTGAACAATAACTGATTAAAGTTATTGAATAATAACTGATTAAGGTTACTGATAAATAACTAATAAAGGTTACTGATCAATGCTAGTTATACACTCAGTTAAATAAACTGATCAGATGATTTTTAAATATTGATATTCTAACAATCACAGCTTACCTTTTAAGCCTTGTCATAATTTGAATTTCGATGCTACAGTTAAAGTTTGACCTTGGTTAGTGGAGGCAGGCAAAATAATGGGCCTGAACCCGGACCTTTACTGACCTCAGCAGATAAACATAGATAACAAAACTTAAATATACTCAAGGGTGATTTATTTTGATCACGCGCACCCCACCCCAAATGAAAATGCACAAAAAAAAAATGTTGAAAAAAACAGAGAGGTATTCGGCAGAATGTCCCCTTTAATAATAAATTGTCCTCATCCAAGTAAATATAACCCCAGTGCAAAAGGAGAGTCCATTGTCCGATTGCTTAAAAATGAAAAAACAGGCTCCAGGAAAAAACAATGTATTGCCAAAAATGAAAAATGTTGAGGAAAAAGAGGGATCACACTCACCAGGGTGGAATAAACAAAAACAACTGGTCCTACTTGGAAGAGGGGTCCGTTTCTTCCTGGTCCTCCACAGAATCACTCTTGAGGAAACCCCAAAAACATGGGACTTCGAAAACTTCTTCCAAGGCAGGCTGTCACTCCCGCACCTCTGTTCCCCTTCCTCTTTCCCACACAAAATTAAAAAAGAACCCTCCCCAAACAATTCCCTGCTCTTTTATCTCCTTCCTGCCACGCCCCTTCACCTGAGTGCAGCACACCTGAGCACAGTTAACTACCAGGAAGAACAAGATTAGAGCAGGGGTGAGGAGAGGACACTGGAAGACACGCAACAGATTATTAGAAGGCTGAAGGCTTTTTTTTTAAACCCTCTAGCAATCAGATCTAGCATGACTCTCCCTCACCTTTGTGGCGGTGTCACAATGTCACATTACATGTTTTCAGATTTTCCTTTTGTTTTAAATGAACTACAACTCCCAGTATGCGTCTCACCAACAAACAGCCAATCACAGAGCTCCAGTGCTTCGACTAGGTTGACGAATCAGATCGAACTTTGATTGAACTTTATTGAAATCTTTGTTCCTGACAGACTGAAAACCAGATGACTGTAAAATCATACAAATTAAACTTTATTCAAACATCTTTGTACATACACAAAGCAAACAAATATCAGAGTCCATCAACAGGTAAACAGGAAGTATTTGTTTACATGCGACACGTGTCGTGAAACGCCTCGAGTGTCCTAAAGTCTCGCCACGTTGGAGGAAGTCCGTCCTGCAGGAAACGACCACAGCGCTGACACGGAGACTGGAAGAGTTTGATGTAGCTCCGCAACCACGTCTGAGGACAGGTGGAGACAGACAGATGAGGAGACACACAGGTGAAGAGACAGACAGGTGGAGACACAGAGGTGAAGAGACAGAAGGGGGAGACAGACAGATGAAGAGACACATAGGTGGAGACAGAGACAGGTGGAGACAGACAGGTGAAGAGACAGACAGGTGGAGAGAAAGCCAGGTGGAGAGAAAGCCAGGTGGAGACAGACAGGTGGAGCCACAGACAAGTGGAGACAGAGACAGGTGGAGAAACAGACAGGTGAGGAGACAGAGACAGGTGGAGAGTCAGCCAAGTGGAGACACAGACGGGTGAGGAGGTAGACAGTTTGAAGAGACAGACAGGTGGAGAGACAGACAGGTGAAGAGGCAGAGACAGACAGACAGGTGGAGAGACAGACAGATGGAGAGACAGCCAGGTGAGGAGCCACAGACAAGTGGAGACAGAGACAGGTGGAGAAACAGACAGGTGAGGAGACAGAGACAGGTGGAGACAAAGACAGGTGGAGAAACAGACAGGTGAGGAGACAGACAAGTAGAGACACAGACAGGTGAGGAGACAGACAGTGATGGTGTCTCACCATGAAGGATCGAACCACGACGTCAGGCATCTGGGGCAGCTGGTAGTGCAGCAGGGCAGTGGTGGCGTGGTCTGTTACCTAGCAACAACACAACCAATCAGAGCTTTGCACACTTAGCTCAGGTGTGAAGAAGCTCAGGTAAGGACAGGCGAGTCTTACCTTCTGGAACACCTGGTACTGAGACTTGGTCCAGATGTCCAGCTGATGAGGACAGACAGGTTAGAGAGGGGACAGAAACACAGACAGGTTAGAGTAGAGACAGTCAGACAGGTATCAGGGGTCACGTGTCAGCTGAGTTTGACCTCCTACCTTTCCGTCCTCGTTGTAAATATTCTCGTTGTATCCTCGTACAACCGTCCTGTCAATGAACAACGAACGCATCACAACGATTGCCTTCAACACCTTCCCCAGGGTCACCTGAGAGGGACGTATGTCAGAGAGACACCTGTTACCTGGTCTGAACACACACGCCTGTTACCTGGTCTGATCACACATGCCTGTTACCTGGTCTGAACACACACACCTGTTACCTAGTCTGATCACACACACCTGTTACCTGGTCTGATCACACATGCCTGTTACCTGGTCTGATCACACACACCTGTTACCTGGTCTGATCACACATGCCTGTTACCTGGTCTGAACACACACGCCTGTTACCTAGTCTGATCACACACACCTGTTACCTGGTCTGAACACACATGCCTGTTACCTGGTCTGAACACACACGCCTGTTACCTAGTCTGATCACACACACCTGTTACCTGGTCTGAACACACATGCCTGTTACCTGGTCTGAACACACACACCTGTTACCTGGTCTGAACACACACGCCTGTTACCTGGTCTGAACACACACGCCTGTTACCTGGTCTGATCACACACACCTGTTACCTGGTCTGGACACACACCTGTTACCTGGTCTGAACACACACGCCTTACCTGGTCTGGACACACACACCTGTTACCTGGTCTGAACACACACGCCTGTTACCTGGTCTGAACACACACGCCTGTTACCTGGTCTGATCACACACACCTGTTACCTGGTCTGAACACACACACACACACCTGTTACCTGGTCTGAACACACACACACCTGTTACCTGGTCTGAACACACACACACCTGTTACCTGGTCTGAACACATACACCTGTTACCTGGTCTGATCACACACACACCTGTTACCTGGTCTGAACACACCTGTTACCTGGTCTGATCACACACACTTGTTACCTGGTCTGAACACACACACGTGTTACCTGGTCTGAACACACCTGTACAGTGTGTGTTGTCGTGTGTTTTATTACCAGCAGCACAGCCGATGTCCCGTTGGGTCTAAACAGCTCGATGGTCATATCAGGAAACATCCGACCGATCCGAGAGATAACATCATCCACATACCTGTCCACAGAGAAACAGGATGCGATGTCACAGAGGTGATGTCAAGGGGGGTCATCAGGTAAGTAAACCATCGGTGGAACAGTGACAATTCAGTGTGTCGGGTCAATGAAGATGTTTCAGCATCACGTAGTAAAACTTTAACTTCACCTGTACGTTACAAACGTTTCAGTAGGAATCTGTGATTCATTAATGTTTGTTCGTACTAAATGAATGTCGCAGACCAGCCACAGACCGTACAATGACGGCCCGGCTCTCTCAGAAAATGTTAAGACACTTTTTAACTAAATGAAAAACACATTCAAACTGAACTTATTTAAACAGACTGTAATATTTAAAAGTATTTATTTACTAATTTACTGATGTTTGAACCCATGTCCTCATTACTGTGACATCATGAAAATATTCAAATATAAAGAGTGAGTTTTCCAGTCGGGGCTGACTCCTCCCACCCAACTATAATGATGGTACTGTACTGTTAAGGTCCAAAGGACAGAGGGATGTCGTATGCTGTAAAGCCCTGTGAGGCAAATTGTGATTTGTATTATTGGGCTTTATAAATAAAATTGATTGACTGATTGGGTAGTTACTGTAGTAACTGTAGTTACTGTAGTACTCACTGAGGAGGAGCTGTAGTTACTGTAGTTACTGTAGTAACTAGTTACTGTACTTATTGTAGTACTCACTGAAGAGGAGCTGTAGTTACTGTAGTTACTGTAGTAACTAGTTACTGTAGTTACTGTAGTACTCATTGAGGAGGAGCTGTAGTTACTGTAGTAACAAGTTACTGTAGTTACTGTAGTACTCACTGAGGAGGAGCTGTAGTTACTGTAGTACTGACTGAGTAGGAGCTGTAGTTACTGTAGTACTCACTGAGAAGAAGCTGTAGTTCCTGTAGTTACTGTAGTACTCACTGAGGGGGAGCTGTAGTTACTGTAGTACTGACTGAGTAGGAGCTGTAGTTCCTGTAGTACTCACTGAGGGGGAGCTGTAGTTCCTGTAGTTACTGTAGTACTCACTGAGGGGGAGCTGTAGTCCCTGTAGTTACTGTAGTACTCACTGAGTAGGAGCTGTAGTTACTGTAATACTCACTGAGGAGGAGCTGTAGTTACTGTAGTACTCACTGAGGGGGAGCTGTAGTTACTGTAGTTACTGTAGTACTCACTGAGTAGGAGCTGTAGTTACTGTAGTACTCACTGAGGGGGAGCTGTAGTTCCTGTAGTTACTGTAGTACTCACTGAGTAGGAGCTGTAGGTACTGTAGTAACTGCAGTACAGTGTTTCCTCTAGGATTTTTTTCAGGAGCAGGAAGGGGGCCCACGGTACGATACCAGTGAAAGTATCACAGTTCTGAGTAGTATCAGGATACCAAAGCAAAAATGAGGCAGATGTGCTTGCTACCTTTTAATCGGTTTTAGATTATGGTGATATTATTTATATGCATGCTTCTCCCTCTATTCTTAAACCACTTGACACAATTTATCATTCTGCTATTAGATTTATTACTGGCGATGGGTTCATGACCCATCACTGCCAACTCTATCAGAATGTAGGCTGGACTTCCCTGGCTCTGAGAAGGGAGCAACACTGTATATTGTTTATCTACAAGGCATTGCTTAAAAAACTTCCTCTCCATTTATTGAGCTTACTGAGTTTTCGATCTATCCCAACTGTTAGAACGGAGGTAGGAAAAATTGCTTTTGGTTAATTCGCTCCTCTTAAATGGAATAATCTGCTGTCTCAGCTTCAGTTGGATACATTGATTCCTTTTAATCATTTTAAACGCATTCTTATTGACCTCATGCTTTCTGAATGTACATGAACTTGTTGATTTCATTATATGATTTTGTTGTGTGTACATTATTATTATTGATACGTATTGTAATGTGTATTGAATTGTATTTATTGTGCTGTAATCAGGGCGCCATTGGAAATGAGAGCTCGCTCTCAATTGGCCCTCCCTGAATAAATAAAGGCGATATATTCATACTTCAAAAACAGCATCAATAAGTGATTAACATAGTTGCAAATGCAAGTGCGGTGACGGACGGAGTAAATATCGCCACACTGCCGACGTTTTACTCCGTCCGTCACCGCGCACTGTTTGATTGCCTTATCAAACCACGCCGCTGTTATTCGGCCTTGCTTTTCACTTATTCCACCGAAAATACCGGATGTGTGTTTTTTTGCAATATTCGGCCGAATATAAAATAAATGTTTTGAAGGACCAGCAGTGGCGGCAATAATTTAGCAGCGTCGTGCCACTGCTGCTGAATGAATGTAGCGGAAACACTGCAGTACTCACTGAGGAGGAGCTGTAGTTACTGTACTACTCACTGAGGAGGAGCTGTAGTTACTGTAGTTACTGTAGTACTCATTGAGAAGGAGCTGTAGTTACTGTACTACTCACTGAGGAGGAGCTGTAGTTACTGTAGTTACTGTAGTACTCATTGAGAAGGAGCTGTAGTTACTGTACTACTCACTGAGGAGGAGCTGTAGTTACTGTAGTTACTGTAGTACTCATTGAGTAGGAGCTGTAGTTACTGTACTACTCACTGAGGAGGAGCTGTAGTTACTGTAGTTACTGTAGTACTCATTGAGAAGGAGCTGTAGTTACTGTACTACTCACTGAGGAGGAGCTGTAGTTACTGTACTACTCACTGAGGAGGAGCTGTAGTTACTGTAGTTACTGTAGTACTCACTGAGAAGGAGCTGTAGTTACTGTACTACTCACTGAGGATGAGCTGTAGTTACTGTACTACTCACTGAGAAGGAGCTGTAGTTACTGTACTACTCACTGAGGATGAGCTGTAGTTACTGTACTACTCACTGAGAAGGAGCTGTAGTTACTGTAGTTACTGTAGTACTCACTGAGGAGGAAGTACCAGGGTACTGGGTTGGACTTTGGGTCGTCTCTTGGCTGAAGCTCCCATCTGATTGG
>CM048921.1:44511308-44535367 GCA_026686955.1 Epinephelus cyanopodus | reverse complement strand
ATGTGTCTCTGCAGTGTGTCTTTTGAGACATGTCTCTGCAGTGTGTCTTTATGAGACGTGTCTCTGAGTTCGTCTTTATGAGACGTGTGTCTGCAGTGTGTCTTTATGAGACGTGTCTCTGCAGTGTGTCTATGAGATGTGTCTCTGCAGTGTGTCTTCATGAGACGTGTCTGCAGTGTGTCTTTATGAGACGTGTCTCTGCAGTGTGTCTTCATGAGACGTGTGTCTGCAGTGTGTCTTTATGAGACGTGTCTCTGCAGTGTGTCTATGAGATTTGTCTCTGCAGTGTGTCTTTATGAGACGTGTCTCTGCAGTGTGTCTTAATGAGATATGTCTCTGCAGTGTGTCTCTATGAGACGTGTCTCTACAGTGTGTCTATGAGACGTGTGTCTGCAGTGTGTCTCTATGAGACACGTCTCTGCAGTGTGTCTTAATGAGACATGTCTCAGATTTTAAATGTCAGCTGTGTTTTTCTGTCCTTTAATAATCGGAGCGAACATCTCGGAGGTCAAAGCGTCCACCTGCAGCAGAGAAGAGACGGACAGGTCCACATTATGAGACTGTCGTCCTCCTGAATAAGAAGTGTCCCATTAACAGTATGATAATGTCCTCTGTAAACAGAGACGCTCCTGTCAATCATGTCCTGACCTCTCAGCGTCCTCTGGTGTCCTCGCAGGGGGTCCTGAGGTGCAGCTTCACTGTCCTGCTGTCTGTCTAATTGTTCCTGAGGGACGCTGAAGACACGTCTGAATTATTGATATGTGACAAATCAATTCTTAATAATTGATCAGGTTCAAGTTCCCCCCCAAAAGACACACAGCAGACACAGGTAAAGAGGTGCTTATCGATCAGAAGACATGGTCAATACACACATGGTCAATACACACATGATCAATACACACATGGTCAATACACACATGATCAATACACACATGGTCAATACACACATGGTCAATAATCAGACCTGAGGTCAGTCTAGTTCAGTGTGACAGTTGGCAGCTAAAAGGTTTAACCTGTGACACACTGATGAGATCAACACCAGGCTTAGTACAACACACACACACACACACACACACACACACACACACACACACAGAACACACAGAACACAGTCAGTGGAACACAATCAGTAGAACACAATCAGTAGAACACAGTCAGTAGAACACAGTCAGTGGAACACAATCAGTAGAACACAATCAGTAGAACACAGTCAGTAGAACACAGTCAGTGGAACACAATCAGTAGAACACAATCAGTAGAACACAGTCAGTAACACAGTCAGTGGAAACACAATCAGTAGAACACAATCAGTAGAACACAGTCAGTAGAACACAATCAGTAGAACACAATCAGTAGAATACAATCAGTAGAACACAATCAGTAGAATACAATCAGTAGAAAACAATCAGTAGAACACAATCAGTAGAACACAATCAGTAGAATACAATCAGTAGAACACAATCAGTAGAATACAATCAGTAGAACACAATTAGTAGAACACAGTCAGTGGAACACAATCAGTAGAACACAATCAGTAGAACACAGTCAGTAGAACACAATCAGTAGAACACAATCAGTAGAATACAATCAGTAGAACACAATCAGTAGAATACAATCAGTAGAAAACAATCAGTAGAACACAATCAGTAGAACACAATCAGTAGAACACAGTCAGTAGAACACAGTCAGTGGAACACAATCAGTAGAACACAATCAGTAGAAACACAGTCAGTAGAACACAGTCAGTAGAACACAATCAGTAGAACACAATCAGTAGAAAACAATCAGTAGAACACAATCAGTAGAACACAATCAGTAGAATACAATCAGTAGAACACAATTAGTAGAACACAATCAGTAGAACACAATCAGTAGAATACAATCAGTAGAACACAATTAGTAGAACACAATCAGTAGAACACAGTCAGTAGAATACAATCAGTAGAACACAGTCAGTAGAAAACAATCAGTAGAACACAATTAGTAGAACACAATTAGTAGAACACAATCAGTAGAACACAGTCAGTAGAACACAATCAGTAGAATACAATCAGTAGAATACAATCAGTAGAACACAGTCAGTAGAATACAGTCAGTAGAACACAGTCAGTAGAACACAATCAGTAGAACACAGTCGGTAGAACACAATCAGTAGAACACAGTCAGTAGAACACAGTCAGTAGAACACAATCAGTAGAACACAGTCAGTAGAACACAATCAGTAGAACACAATCAGTAGAACACAATCAGTAGAACACAGTCAGTAGAACACAATCAGTAGAACACAATCAGTACAATACAATCAGTAGAACACAATCAGTAGAACACAGTCAGTAGAACACAATCAGTAGAACACAGTCAGTAGAAAACAATCAGTAGAACACAGTCAGTAGAACACAATCAGTAGAACACAGTCAGTAGAACACAATCAGTAGAACACAGTCAGTAGAACACAGTCAGTAGAACACAATCAGTAGAACACAGTCAGTAGAACACAATCAGTAGAACACAGTCAGTAGAAAACAATCAGTAGAACACAATCAGTAGAACACAATTAGTAGAACACAATCAGTAGAACACAGTCAATAGAATACAATCAGTAGAACACAGTCAGTAGAACACAATCAGTAGAATACAATCAGTAGAATACAATCAGTAGAACACAGTCAGTAGAATACAATCAGTAGAACACAGTTAGTAGAATACAATCAGTAGAACACAGTCAGTAGAACACAATCAGTAGAATACAATCAGTAGAATACAATCAGTAGAACACAGTCAGTAGAACACAATCAGTAGAATACAATCAGTAGAACACAGTCAGTAGAACACAATCAGTAGAACACAATTAGTAGAACACAATCAGTAGAACACAGTCAATAGAATACAATCAGTAGAACACAGTCAGTAGAACACAATCAGTAGAATACAATCAGTAGAATACAATCAGTAGAACACAGTCAGTAGAATACAATCAGTAGAACACAGTTAGTAGAATACAATCAGTAGAACACAGTCAGTAGAACACAATCAGTAGAATACAATCAGTAGAATACAATCAGTAGAACACAGTCAGTAGAACACAATCAGTAGAATACAATCAGTAGAACACAGTCAGTAGAACACAATCAGTAGAATACAATCAGTAGAACACAGTCAGTAGAACACAGTCAGTAGAACACAGTCAGTAGAATACAATCAGTAGAACACAGTCAGTAGAACACAATCAGTAGAATACAATCAGTAGAATACAATCAGTAGAACACAGTCAGTAGAATACAATCAGTAGAACACAGTTAGTAGAATACAATCAGTAGAACACAGTCAGTAGAACACAATCAGTAGAATACAATCAGTAGAATACAATCAGTAGAACACAGTCAGTAGAACACAATCAGTAGAATACAATCAGTAGAACACAGTCAGTAGAACACAGTCAGTAGAATACAATCAGTAGAACACAGTCAGTAGAATACAATCAGTAGAACACAGTTAGTAGAATACAATCAGTAGAACACAGTCAGTAGAACACAATCAGTAGAATACAATCAGTAGAACACAGTCAGTAGAACACAATCAGTAGAATACAATCAGTAGAACACAGTCAGTAGAACACAATCAGTAGAACACAGTCAGTAGAACACAGTCAGTAGAACACAATCAGTAGAACACAGTCAGTAGAACACAATCAGTAGAATACAATCAGTAGAATACAATCAGTAGAACACAGTCAGTAGAATACAATCAGTAGAACACAGTTAGTAGAATACAATCAGTAGAACACAGTCAGTAGAACACAATCAGTAGAATACAATCAGTAGAATACAATCAGTAGAACACAGTCAGTAGAACACAATCAGTAGAACACAATCAGTAGAACACAGTCAGTAGAATACAATCAGTAGAACACAGTCAGTAGAACACAATCAGTAGAATACAGTCAGTAGAACACAGTCAGTAGAACACAATCAGTAGAACACAGTCAGTAGAACACAATCAGTAGAACACAGTCAGTAGAACACAATCAGTAGAATACAGTCAGTAGAACACAGTCAGTAGAACACAATCAGTAGAACACAGTCAGTAGAACACAATCAGTAGAACACAATCAGTAGAACACAATTAGGCAGAACAAGCCACCTCCAGTTGTGTGACACTTTTCAACACGTCCTTTACGAGCTCTTGCGGTGTTTGGTCTTGCGGGGGTGTAGCCATGTAGCCATGTTGCTGCCATGGTTCGCGTCCTGTAGGTGATATTTCTGTGGGCGTGTTGCACCAAAACCTGTTTCCCTCCGGCAATATTTTTGCAAACGCACCGTTGCTGTGGCACCTCCCAGAACGATTGTGATTGGTTGAAAGCAATACAAGCAGCCGGGACATTTTTTTTCTCCAATCTTAAAGTGAGAGTCGGCCAGCCAGACCTTTCTTTTCTTGAGAAAAGTCTGGTGAGCGAGACTAGTAGAACCCAACAGACTGAGCTGAGTTTTACTATTAAATATCTGAAGGTTCTGACTGAGGTACTCTGTTGTGAGTTGCTCTCAGCCAGGTTCCTCCTGACGGCCTCTCTTCAGAATGAAACATGTAGTTCTTTGTTAATGGGACTTTTTGTCACATGTCCACAGTTAGAACTGAACTGGGACAAAAAGTGTGTAGATTCTCTGAACCTCAGAACGTTCTAAAGCTTCATCACATGGTGACTCTGTTTCCTGCTCTGGTCCTGGGAAACCGGTATAACTCTGACTGTCTCCTGTTCTCAGGAGATCCTGTATAACCCCCACACTCTTTCTTGTTCTCAGGATTTCCTGTATAACTCTGACACTGTTTCCTGTTCTCAGGAGAATCTGTATAATTCTGACTGTTTCCTGTTCTCAGGAGATCCTGTATAATTCTGACACTGTTCCCTGTTCTCAGGAGAACTGTTATAACTCTTTTTCCTGTTCTCAGGAGAATCTGTATAATTCTGACTGTTTCCTGTTCTCAGGAGATCCTGTATAATTCTGACACTGTTCCCTGTTCTCAGGAGATCCTGTATAACTCTGACTGTTTCCTGTTCTCAGGAGAACTGTTATAACTCTTTTTTCCTGTTCTCAGGAGAACCCTTATAACTCTGACTGTTTCCTATTGTCAGGAGAACTGTTATAACTCTTTTTCCTGTTCTCAGGAGAACTGTTATAACTCTGAGTGTTTCCTGTTCTCAGGAGAATCTGTATAATTCTGACTGTTTCCTGTTCTCAGGAGATCCTGTATAATTCTGACACTGTTTCCTGTTCTCATGCGAACCCGTATAACTCTGACTGTTTCCTGTTCTCAAGAGAACTGTTATAACTCTGTTTCCTGTTCTCAGGAGAACCTGTATAACTCCGACTCTGTTTCCCGTTCCCAGGAGAACCCATACCTGTGCAGCGATGAGTGCGATGCGTCCAGTCCCGACCTGTCTCACCCTCCTCAGCTGATGGGCGACAGGGAAAGGGGCGGGCTCATCACCTATTGGCAAACAGTCACATGGTCCAGGTATCCTGAGCCTCTATTGGCCAACATCACTCTGTCCTGGAACAAGAGTCTGGAGGTGGTCGATGACATCATCATCACCTTCGAGTACGGTCGACCAACCAGCATGGTACTAGAGAAATCTCTGGACAGGTGATTGGTCTGTTGCGGGGGTGGGGGGGGGGGGGGGCATGATTGGATCGATGAGATTGATCAGTGGTATGTGTCATGGCTAAGTTTACTGTAAAACTTCTAATAAACACCCAGTCTCTTTTACCAGCCCAGTGACAAATAAAGGCCTGGTCTCTTACCATCAGTTTATTTTTAGAGAAGTTCTCTGGACGTAGAAAACCGGACGGTTGATGACCCACCTGAGCTAATGCTAGATAGCTGTTTAGATCGCATATGGATATAAATGTTTAAACTGTTTGTCAGTGTGGAGACGCTACACATCGTTAGCTCGGTTCATTTTACTGAAACCATGAGAACCAGAGAAGATCGTGATTCACTCAATTTACTGACATGATGACAGAACAGGTGGTGACTCTACGTTTCCTCTGTAACTGTTGTAAAGTCTGATTATGTGTCTGTTCCTTGATTACACTGTAAGTTATTCATTTAGTCTGTAACAGTCCTCATATCAAAGAATCAAACATGCTTGAGTCCAAGTTCTGAGTATTCTAACAGGATAAAGTTGTATTGTGTCATGTGACATGAAACAAGTGTTGGAGAATAACACATACTTGATCTGTTATTCAAAACCCGATTTTTATAAAAGTGAAATTGAAACAATGAAAATAAAAATATTAATCACAAAAAAAAGTGAAATTTATACTGGTTCAAATAAACTGATTATATTTCTCTTTCTCTTCCTGAGGGCTACTATTAAGCTGATTTATGGTCCTGCGTTGAATCAACGACGTCGCTACGTCGTTGCCGTGACGCCGTCGTGAACCCTTCAAATTTCTCCTTCACTCCGTTTTGTCGCGGTGCAATTCACCGCCAGAGCGGTAGGGGGCTTCGTTCCTTTCCTCAGTGGTTATCATCGTCTCTAGTTGATTCTTTGTTTAGCTTCCGGCTTTTCCGGTCACAGTGAACAATGGCGACTGAGAGACAGAGAATCTTGCTGGAGTTGGAGTTGTTTGATGTCGAAGAAAGTATGTTAATACTGCAACATCTACATCGCAACAGAAGAAGGAGGAGGAGAAGTAGGAGATGGGATGGGCACCCATTGAACCAATCGAGGCAGAATACGGGCGAATTTTCAGTGCTTGTTCGACCTCTGCAAGACCTGGACAAAGAAATGCACTTCAGGTAACTATAGTTCTCAGGCATCATGCCTGATTTCAGACATAGAGCAGTCTCAAATTCATATGATTCTTATTTCAGATATCTTGTTACCATTGTTTTATCACGTGGTGTGTATTTAATGTTTTATGTAGGGCTAACGAGATGGAAATTATCTTTCTGCTAAATCTGGTGTGCCCATCTTCTCGTTTCTTGTAAATCATCAATGCAAGCACATGTCCCTAAACTAACTAAATATACATATTTATGAGATAACTGTTACCTTTTATCTCATAGTTTTGATTCATCATGGGGATTTTTTTTTTGCTTTTACTTGTGGAAATGTGCTTTCATATATTTTACAAATTTTTTCCTGGACAATTTTTCAGGCTCACAAATCTTTTCTTTTTTTTCTTGTTTGCTCAGACAGACAAACAGAAGACCTAGGGGTTACATTACATAAAAAAGTTGTATTGGGTACAGATATTTAGTGTTTTATTAGCCCTTAGATCAGTCACATTATTAAGTAACTCTATATAATGCTCAATTTCTTCCTGATAGGTATCGCTTCACCATGTTGGATGTGGGCGGATATGGAAGGGAAAGCGATGGGGGCATTTTCAAGGAGAGCAGATTTGGTTCGATGCTGCTCGACCATGAGCTCAATCTGCCCGCACCAGCAAAACTCCCCGGAACAGAAGTCCAGATCCCCCATGTGATTGTCGGTGATGCTGCCTTTCCCCTACGCTGCAATCTCATGCATCCCTTCCCAGGTACGGCACAGACTTAATTTCCCACTTAATTTTCTTTGTAATGGCCACTTACTTTTGTTTGTAATTCACATGATTGTGACACAACAATTTTCTATTTATTAATACTCTACTGTCGACTTTCCTATGCAGGGACAAATCAGAGCATGGAGAAGCAGACCTTCAATAACCGTCTTTCCAGAGCCAGGCGGGTTATTGAAAACAGCTTTGGAATCATGGTGGCAAGGTGGAGGATTCTTGGGCAACATGTTGAGTTCCTGTCAGAGAAGGCCATGGATGTTGTAAAGGCATGTGTCATCCTGCACAACTACCTGGCCTACACTGACGAATTGAACACACCAGAGACCAGATACATACCACCAAGCTTTGCGGACTCGGATTCAGGTGGATCGGTGGAGCCTGGGGAGTGGTGAAGACTGGTAGCAGGTGACTCAAATCTGGTGGGATCCATAGATCCCTCACAGATGTCAAGGAGCTGTTTCACCAGAGCTGCGCAGGCTGTCCGCAATGATTTGACTGCCTTCTTTCAGTCACCGCAAGGAACTATGCCATGGCAGAACAACGTAGTGTGCCGTGGCACTCTTGGCTAGTACAGATCAAAGTCTGAATACTTAATGTACATTGAGTCACGGAAGAAAAACTGAGTCATGACATTATTGCTGTCATCATGTTTTGTAAATGGATGTTTTGGGCATAAAGAAATCCAAATGTGTGCTGTGAAAAATGTTTCTATGTTTTCATAGCGTCAATATTTTCATCTATGAAACAGTCAAAATTATCATTATTTCCCAGAGGCCAATGCAACATTCCTTTTGAGTGGATACAATTTATTTCACATTCACATTCACTTCAGGATGGTTACCATTGTTTTTCATGATGATGATGAAAAAAGTTAGTCTGGAGCCCTGGTTTTCAGAATAGTGTACATTTTTAACTACCATGTGAGTGTGAATAAATTTCAGTTGTGAAATGAACTTGTTTTTTTCCCATAAATTTGGTAATGTGCAGTAAGTACAAAAGGGCAAAAATCCAACATTAATAAAAACTCAAATATAACAAGTTAACCTATTAATATACCTATATAGGTGTGTATATAAAAAGAAACTATATATTAAACTATTATATGAACTAAAACAGTGCAAGACTGGTACATTAATGTACGAGTATGAAGTGTAACTCGCACTAAAACAGGTGAATATTTAAACATAATAATTCATGTTTATTAGTGTTCACTTGTTTTGTTTTACACTTCAATAGATTATTGCAATAGTTTTGTGTGTATGTATATATACACACACACATACTGGACTATATTATCATTTACCTAACAATTGATGAAAATACAAATACATGAAATTCTCAGAGTCAGAATCACATTCAGAGTGGACTTTATTGCAATAACAACAAACTTGTAAAGTGCAAGAAAAGTAAATGCAAAATTAGAAAGGTGCATTAACATAACAAATTAAAAAAAGAGATAAGGAAAACTATTTACATTGTGCAAAAATGGAAACCAAATTAAAATACAACCAAAAAATCACACAAATCACACAAAGAAAAGAGCAATTTTTTCTTAAAGTTCACTGCTGCTTCACGCTGTCATGCAGTAGCTGGAGGACTTTAAACATGGTGTCAGGCTGCTTGTCATCAGGCACCCTCCTGAAGAAATCAGCCACAGTCTCACCAAACCTGGAGCACTCATCCCTGGTGTCCTGTGCCAACCTCTGGTGCAGTTCAATCAATCAATCAATCAATCAATTTTATTTATAAAGCCCAATATCACAAATAGAATTTGCCTCACAGGGCTTTACAGCATACGACATCCCTCTGTCCTTTGGACCCTCACAGCTCATCAGGAAAAACTCCCCAAAAAAAACCCTTTACCGGGGAAAAAAATGGTAGAAACCTCAGGAAGAGCAACTGAGGAGGGATCCCTCTTCCAGGACGGACAGACGTGCAATAGATGCCGTACAGAACAGATCAGCATAACAAATTAACAGTAATCTGTATGACACAATACAATAATCTGTATGACATCCCCGGTAATGACAGTAGCTTACAACAACATTCATGAAAGTAATAATATTGTCGTTATAGTTCTGGCTACTGTGGTACAATATGTTGAAAGTATATATTAGTATCTGGCAGTATACATGTATGATAATAATCATGTGTATAATAACAGTAGAAGTATGACTAATGACTAATGATGGCAGCAGCAACAGCAGGAGGCATCTGGCAGGACCACAGCAGCAGCACAACCACACACGTCACACTATCCAGGCACCGCTGCAATATGAGTTAACCTGAGAGACAGTGGAGCACAAAGGCTCTGGAGAAGAAGCCGAGTTAGTGACATCCAGAATGGCCGAGCAAACAAGATACAGTAATAGGATACGCGAGAGCGAGAGAGAGAGAGAGAGAGAGAGAGAGAGAGAAGGTGTCCGGTGCATTATAGGTGGTCCTCCGGCAGACTAGGCCTAAGTCAGCCTAACTAGGGGCTGGTACAGGGCAAGCCTGAGCCAGCCTTTACTATAAGCTTTATCAAAGAGGAAAGTCTTAAGTCTAGTCTTAAATGTGGAGACGGTGTCTGCCTCCCGGACCGTAACAGGAAGATGATTCCACAGGAGAGGAGCCTGATAGCTGAAGGCTCTGGCTCCTGATCTACTTTTGGAGACTTTAGGGACCACGAGTAACCCTGCGTTCTCAGAGCGCAGAGTTCTGGTGGGATAATATGGCACTATGAGCTCTCTAAGATATGACGGAGCTTGACCATTTAGAGCTTTATAAGTTAACAGTAGGATTTTAAATTCAATTCTGGATTTTACAGGGAGCCAGTGCAGAGAAGCTAAAACAGGAGAAATATGATCTCGAGTTCCAACCGCTTGTCATGAACTCAGCCAGCTGCTTCATGAACAGCTCGTCCTGGTCCCTGCGCTTCCTTTTCTGTCCATCCGTGACACAGGAGATGACAGCGGGGACAGCAGCGTGGATGGTGAGGGCAGCGGGGACGGCTGACTGGATGCTGAGGGCAGCGGGGATGGCTGACTGGACGCTGAGGGCAGCGGGGACGGCTGACTGGATGGCGAGGGCAGCGGGGATGGCTGACTGGATGGCGAGGGCAGCGGGGACAGCTGACTGGACGCTGAGGGCAATGGGAATGGCTGACTGTATGGCGAGGGCAGCAGGGACAGCTGACTGGACGCTGAGGGCAGCAGGGATGGTTGACTGGACACTGTGGGTTGCTGTGAGCAGGATGACAGTGGAGGGTCATGTGAGGAGGGTGACGATGGCTCCATGCTGGATGCTGGAGATATTTGGAGAGAGGGGGTTCCTTCCTGTGATAATGAAAAAGCAGACATTTGAGTAAAATGCAACATACACATTAATGCAGCATTACTACTAATTCAAAAATATCTTAATAACACAGAGGGAGCATTTTACTACACATTTTAAGTGCATTTTGCTGATAATATTTGCGTACTTTAACTTAAATGTTGTTGACTAACTTGTAGTTACACACTGTGGTATTAGTATTTTTTATGTAATACAGGATGTGGAATCTTTGTCCACCACTGCCTATAATGTGTAGTTTTTGTTAGAAATGCACAGATTAACGGAGCTATGAAGACGGCATGAGTTGAGGAAAACAATAGGTTTGGGGGGAGACATCATGGGCTTTCTTTATCATGCTCTAGTATTGTTAGCTTAGCGCACCCAAACCAAGAGGCTACCAGTAAAGAAAAATGAGCTTATATTTACCTGTGTATCATAATTTGACTCCGTCTCTCGATGCTTCACGTGTGGAGCCAACCAGGACAGGAAGGCGTAGAAAACAGGGACGTTTTTTTCCACCTGAATCCCTGCTTCGTGAGGCCAACTTTTCTCAGGCAAACGTATTTGTCCCTGAGGTTTTTCCGTCTTTTTAAGCAGTCCGCCACGTCCAGGCCAATGTTACTTGATATCTGCCTCCAAGAATTTTGTGCCATCTGGCAGTCTTTATAGTGAGGTGATGAGGAGTTGTAGAGGTGTTCATATTTTCTAACCTCCTCAATGAGTTGCTCTTTGACTTGATCCATGTTCAACAAAAAGAGGTTTAAAGCCTCTTTCACACAGAGCGTGATTTTCGCGCGCCCACCACAAGGTAGGGCGCAGAGCAAGCGGAGATCAAGGTGCGCAAGACAGGATTTGGGTGAGTACAGGCTCGTTCAGGAGCTACAGCCCCATGGTGACTGCTTCCGGGTCTACTTCAGGCTCGTCTCTGCTATTGGACGTGCTGAGGTGTCGTCACAGCGCGTTGCGGTGAAATTAAAAAATGTTCAATTCCAGTGCAGGCTGGCGGCACGCAGACGCTGCGGTACGCGCCCTCTGGTGTGCTGCTCAGCTCGGCGGCAGAGCAGTGCGCTCTTGCCCCGCTTTAGCACATACACAATGAATGGGTTTGTCGGTGAAGGTCTGCGCTTTGCGCACTCTGTGTGAAAAGGGCTTCAAGATGGCGGGGATGGCGGAATCTGGAAATACGGAACCGGAAATGCGTTGCTATCAAGCAAACCAATCAGAGCCCTGCCGGTCTGCGCTGGGTCTGCGTCACCTCGACACGTAGTTACATTTTTGGGGAGGTGCACGTCAGGCTATGCCAGGGGCTACGGTGAGTCTTCTGCATAGCCCCGTACCCTACAACGTAGCGCCGTTGTCGATTCAACGCAGGACCATAAATCAGGCTTTAGAAGTTTTTACGGTATTTGTGTAGTCTGAAGGATTTTACAGAGGAGCAGCAGAGAGGTGGAGGGCCCAGTGAGGAACTGTGAGGGACACCACATCCTGTTGCTTGTAGTCATGCTAGCAAAACTTAGCATCAAACTTAGAGATGTTTTTTGTGCTGTTTATGGAAGTCAGTCAAAGAGCACAGAACGTCAGACTGTACCAATGTTGTCATGAAGCAGTGACATGGGACCTGTTAGTTCAGAGGCTTGAACCGCTACCATGTCACTGTAGTAACGACAGGTGACAGTGTTGCCTGGTAACAGATGTCCTGACAGTAGCTGCTCCATGTGTTCCAGGTGTGACGTGGCAGCCGTATCAGTACTACGCCGACGACTGTCTCGAGACCTTCGGCATGTCTCCTAAACGAGTCTCTGACTTGGCACCAAGTAACCTGACCCGGGTCATTGTACGGAGCAGTACTCCGGCTGGGTCGGCGCCAAGGTGGGTACCTGGATTGATACTGGTGAAACTGGGAGGAGTGTAAACAGGTGCAAATCTACTTCCTGTTATAGAAACTGACCAATGATTATAGAGCAGGAAATAAATGTGATCAATAGGAGAGCAGCATGTTACCTGTGAGTGTTCAACCAATAGGAGAGCAGCATGTTACTTGTGAGTGTTCGACCAATGCAGAGCAGCATGTTACTTGGAATGTTCAACCAATAGGAAAGCAGCATGTTACTTGTGAATGTTCGACCAATAGGAGGAGAAAGTCGTGATGTTCGAGGTGCGCGCTCGGTTCGGGGTGTTCGCCGGTCCGAAGCTGATCAACATGGACGCCCTCTACACCCGGATGGAGACCATGAAGGGCCTGAGAGACTTCTTCACCTTCACCAACCTCCGCCTGCGACTGCTCCGCCCAGCACTGGGCGGGACTTATGTCCAGAGAGACAACTTACTGAAGTACTTCTACGCCATCTCTAACATCGACATACCTGCCAGGTAACTACACCCACCAATCAGCTACACCCAACAACTAGCTACACCCAAAAGCCAGCTCACCCAACAACAATCAGCTACACAGAACAACCTGCTAAAGTACTTCTTTGCCATCTCTAACATCAATGTACCTGCAAGGTAACTACACCCAACTTTCAGCTACACCCAAATACCAGCTACACCCAACAACAAGATACACCCATCAACAACCCGCTACACCTAACAAACCACCTACACGCAACAGCCAGCTACACCGAAATACAAGCTACACCCAACACCATGCTAAAATATCTATCTCCAACATCGATGTACCTGCTAGGTAACTACATCCACCACCAGCCAGCTACACCCACCTGTGTGTCCTGTGTGTCCTGCAGATGTAGGTGTAACCTCCACGCATCTCAGTGTGTGTTACGTGACGCAACACTGCAGTGTGACTGCGACCACAACACAAGTGGACAGGACTGTGAGCGCTGCCGTCAGGGCTTCAGGTCACGCACCTGGAAACCAGCATCGTACCTGCCACTGCCCAAAGGCACCGCCAACACCTGTACGTACCTGAACACACCACAGCCATTCAGATAACAGTGGGCAGAGCTTGAGAATCACTCAGTAACCTGTCATGTCTTTTTCAGGTGAAGCAACAGAAACATCAACCAGTGAGTATCACTGTTCACCTGTCATCTCATTTCATCTCACCTGTGTCTCCATAATGTGGTCAGTGTTGCATCATGGGATGTTTTACGATGTCACCTCAGATATTATTCTGTCAACATCCACCTGTTGTCTGCTGACGTGATGTTTGTCACAATGACAGGAAATACAAAATTACAAAATACAAAATAAATAAATTCTTTTCAGAAAAGACAAAAACACTGAACTCAGCATGGCTTAATGTTCAAAACACAACGTCAGGAGGAGCTCGTTATTTAGTTAGTTTGTTTGTCATTTATTTCATTAATTAGTTAATTCATTAGTTTTAATTCATTAGTCAGTCAGTCAGTTAGTTCACCAGGATTATTCTGATGAGGATCAGATTATGGATTTTTGTTTTGGCTCCAGATCAGAGGGTTAAAAACCAAACAGGACAAAGTTTTAACACAGAACGTGATCATAAATCCAGATAGATAAGAACTCAGAACAACAAGAGAATAACTTTAATATGAATGTTTTGTATAAAATATAAATATTATTATATGGCTCTTCGGTTTGAACCTGGGTCAGGTGTTATTAAAATAGAATATATACCTATATATATATATATATATATATATATACACACACACACATCTATAACAGCTTCTTAGGGCTGGTTAGTGCCAGTATTATCCCATTTTGAGATTTGTCCAAATGAGACATGAATTTAAACATCAATTGTCTTAATAAGGCTCCACAGATGGGAACACCAGAGTTCACAAAAAGCTGAATTGCACTGTGCCATCTTGGGACACGAGGGAAGAGTCTCATGGCATCATTGTAGGCTACAGTGAGTCTCGGCAGGCTACTGTTCTTATATTGCCACCACAGCTGTGCTGTGTACGTAGGAGTACAGTAGGATCTGAATAAAAAACATTTAACACTAGGTGAGCACATACTGAACTTTCACAGCAACAATAAAATGAACATCAGGACTGATTGGTCATATGACTCATCATGTGCTCTGATTGGTCGGATGAGTGGGTCAGTAAAACATCAGAGTGCATGCTGGGAGTCTAAGCGTTAATCTGAGGAGTTAACACATGCTGACAGATGGTGTGTGTGTTTAATCTGTGTTAGTCTGTGTTAACCTGTAAATCAGTGACAAACAGGTTCCACCGTTCTCACAACAGATTGCGTCTCTAACATACAACTCACACACATGTCCACATGATGCAACAGTGATCTCAGTCGTCATAGAACAAACTGACCGCTGATTGAATTGACAACTCTGGTCTCAAAGTATCTCAAACGAACTTTGATATTTGGTGACTGTTCACCGGAGTTTCTGTGAAAACAGTGAGAATGCTGACCAACAACAGTAGTTTGTGGATTTGATTACAGGAACATTAGAACCCAGTAGAACTCTCTGCAGAACAGAACCATAAGGTTCAGACTGTCGTCTGACACGTGATTGGCTTATTGGGTTTGGGCAGCTCTGACCTGGTGAGATGATGGCAGCAGCAGACCTCGACAGATGACATCAGAACTTTTCATCTGGTATCATCATCCTCGCTGATGTTTCTGTAACGACAGAGTAGCCTCATAAAACTGACACACCACCAGGACCTCCACTAGAACCTCCACCAGAACCTCCACCAGTTTCCCAGTGCATGGAGGCTGTGGGTCGTCTGAGGTTAAACTGAGGGTGAAGAATCAGTGAAGCTTGCAGTGCTGTGAGTCCACTACTGACCTCACTCCGCCTACATCCAGTTCTACGACTGGATTCTGGAGACAAACCAGCTCTCACAGTACCCGACACCATCACTCCCAGTACCACTGTTAGCACCACCAGTCCCACCAGTTACTCCACCACCAACGGCCCCCACTGACCCGGTCGCAGTACTGACTCTGAGGTGTCTATTTCCGACCCAGTAACTTCACCCTTTGACTCCACCTCCTCACCAAACATCACAGACTTCACCCTCTCTGGGACTGCTACTACCAGCCTGATCACCAGTACTACCCTACCCACTGATGGGACTACAAAGTCAACCAGAGCACCAACAACAACCATCCAAGAAATGATGAGGGGCTTTTAATTTGAAACAGAAACAGGAAGTGTTGAGTGTGAGAATGATAAATGGTGTGGTGTGTGTGAGATGCAGCTGGTAGCCTCTGCAGCTGTGCTGAGTAAAGGCCTAGACACTCTCTGTGAATTTGATTCCTTTATATCCTCCATTATGAAGACAGAACATTCTTTGCTAGCTTGATGCTAATGGCAGCACTCAGCGGGTTGATAAAGTGCCTCTGCTGTTTCCTCTTTACTCTGTGTGCTAACGTCCCTACAGGAAATATCTAAAAGGCTGGGCTGTTACTGTCCTACAGTTTCCACGGCAACAGATCGCTCTGTGTAAGGCATCCCAGACGTGGCGTCGGTTGTTGTCTACTATGACACACTACACCAGATGAAACCATGTATTATCATGTACAACACTCGTTGTCGTTCACAATCCGAGCTGACACCATACGTTGCTGCGTTGGGCTGTAATCGGGCTGGTATGTAGTGTGAACCAACATTAAACAATCTGTAAACAATCAGGCAAACACTTTATCATCATCATCACATATAGTTTTAACCTAGAGTCTGCTGCTGGCCAAGGTTCTGTTGGGTTCTTTGGTTCTTCTGGTTCTTGTTTCAGTGAAATGTTTGATGTTCTGCAGAGAGTTCAGTCAGTATCTGATCTGAGAACAGATTCACTAAGAGACCTAACTCTTCTTCTCTGACAGCGGCTGGTGACTCTAATTCAGCAGCATCTGATAGACCCTCTGCCTCATCAGATGGAGTGACTGACACTACGACCACTGATAGAACTATAACTATTGACACAACATATAACCGACACTACTACCACTGATGGCACTAACCCTACTGACAGTTCAGCTGCTGCTGATACTGTAACTGATTACATCCCCTCTACTGACAGTACTGTTACTACTTCCGCTACTGACCTCACTCCGCCTACATCCAGTTCTACGACTGTCTTTATGTACGAGTTGACTCTGGACGCATCAAGCCCTCCGACTGTCACAGATACACCCAGTACTTCTACTACCACTACTGACACATGGAGTACTACTACTCCCAGTGTCAGTACCATCATGACGGATACTAGTCTACAAAGTACCACCTCACACAAGTGATCCTGGCAACTTTCAGGTATAGACTCTACCACAGTGATTGACGCTGGTACTACAGTTTTAAGTACCATCAGTTCTGTCAGTACTGCAGGTCCTGATACCTTCCCAGACGTTAGCAGTACAACAGAACCTGCAGTGGACGGAGCTCCACCCAGCAGTCCAGCTCTGGATTCTGGAGACAAACCAGCTCCCACAGTACCCGACACCACCACTCCCAGTACCACTGTTAGCACCACCAGTCCCACCAGTTACTCCACCACCAACAGCCCCACTGACCCCGGTCGCAGTACTGACTCTGAGGTGTCTATTTCCGACCCAGTGACTTCACCCTTTGACTCCACCTCCTCACCAAACATCACAGACTTCAACCTCTCTGGGACTGCTACTACCAGCCTGATCACCAGTACTACCCTACCCACTGATGGGACTACAAAGTCAACTGGAGCACCAACAACAACCATCCAAGAAATAACCCCAGCCAGTGATGGGGCTTCACCTGGGGAAACTCCACCCAGTCAGGCTGGAGATGCTCCACCCGCAGCAGGAACTGACACAACTTCTCCTAATGTTCCTCCAGACACTTCAATCAATGTACCACCTCCCGATGGAGCCTTTCCAGATGTACCTCTTCCTGATGCACCTCCAGAAGTGCCACCTCCTGGTGTACCGCCAACTGATGAAGCTCCTGATGTACCTCCTTCAGAGGCACCCTACTCTAGGACTCCAGACATTCTGATAGATACGCCTCCTCCTGGTGTACCTTCCCTTAATAAACCCCCTCCTGATGTACCTCCTCTTGACATATCTCCTCCTGAAGTACTTCCACCTGATGTACTCCTCTTGATGTACCTCCACCTGAGGAACCTCCTGACATATCTCTTGATATACCTTCCCCTGATGTACCTCCTCCAGACGTATCTCCGCCTGATGTACCTCCTCGAGAAGTACCCCCTCCTGATGTATCACCACCTGAAGTACCTTCCCCAGAGGTTTTGCCTCCTGTAGCACCTGCTCCAGAGACATTGTCTCCTGATGTACCTCCTCCTGAAGCACCTCTTCCTGAAGTACCTTCCCCAAAGGTTTTGCCTCTTGATGTACCTCCTCCTGAAGTGCCTGCTCCAGAGGTATCTCCTCCTGATGCTCCTGAAGCGTCCTTGTTGCCTCCTGACAAAATTGTCACCACCTCAGATCAATCTGACCCTAGTGGTGATTTGGCCCCTGTCGACTTCACCTTCCCTTTTCCAGATGATCCAGATTTAGCTGACCCTGGACCAGGTTCTGAACCAGGTTCTGGACAGTGCTGTTGGTGAGCCTGGGAAAATTCCAGATGATTCCCGTGGATTGGAGGATGTTCCTGGATCAAATGAAATAGATTCTGGACTGGATTCTATCTCAGCAGGGTCAGATACAGAGGAAACAGGAAAAGGTGGAACAGAATCAACTGGACCAGATTCCCTTGGTGCTGGTCCAGAGTCTAGACCAGAGACTCCGCAGGCAGTAGACGAACCAGGAGTAGATTCTTCTGCAGGTCAGATGGAAGTGAAGTCTTCTGGGGAAGATTCAGCTGCTGGTGGACCAGACGGAGGGTCAGAGGAAAACAATGACTCTAAACCAGAGACGGCAGAAGGTCAAAGAGAGGAGAAAGGTACCAAGGCTCTGATTGGTGGATTAGAACACAGTGAACAACATACCTGAGATTATCATTTAATCATTTAGAGATTGTTTTAATTTACTTTAACATCTGGGCTGAGTTTGAGCTTCAGTCTTGATCTCAGAACAATTCAAAAAATGAGAAAATGAAATCCAACTGTAGTCCAGATCAAATCCAGTTGTAGTCCAGATCAAGTCCAGCTGTAGTCCAGCTGTAGTCCAGACATAGTCCAGATGTAGTCCAGATGAAATCCATCTGTAGTACAGATGAAATCCGTCTGTAGTCCAGATAAGTCCAGATGTAGTCCAGACATAGTCAGATGAATTCCATCTGTAGTCCAGACATAGTCCAGATGAAGTCTGGCTGTAGTCCAGATGTAGTCCAGCTGGAGTCCAGATGTAGTCTAGATGAAGTCCGGGTGAATTCCAGCTGTAGTCAAGACGTAGTCCAGATGAAGTCAGCTTTAGTCCAGATGAAGTCCGGCTGTAGTCCAGCTATAGTCCAGATGAAGTCCAGATGAATTCAAGATGAAGTCCAGATGTAGTCCAGCTATAGTCTAGATTAAGTCCAGATGTTGTCCAGATGAAGTCCAGATGTAGTCCAGCTATAGTCCAGATGTAGTCCAGCTGTAGTCCAGATGTAGTCCAGCTATAGTCTAGATGAAGTCCAGATGTTGTCCAGCTGTAGTCCAGCTGTAGTCCAGATGTAGTCCAGCTGTAGTCCAGATGTAGTCCAGCTATAGTCTAGATGAAGTCCAGATGTTGTCCAGCTGTAGTCCAGCTGTAGTCCAGATGAAGTCCAGCTATAGTCCAGATGAATTCCAGATGTAGTCCAGATGAATTCCAGATGAAGTCCAGATGTAGTCCAGATGAATTCCAGATGAAGTCCAGATATAGTCAAGCTATAGTCCAGCTGTAGTCCAGACATGATGATCACACTGTTCTGTAATAAACTCTGTTATTCAGATCATCACCACATTTTAAACTTTTCTCTTTGTGTTGAACCCGAACAGTCACTGAGGCCACAGAGGAAACAAGAGAGGACACAAGAGAGGAAGCAAAAGAGGAAACTCAAGGGGAAACTAAAAAGGAAGCAAGAGAGGAAAGGAAAGAGGAAACTAAAAAGGAAACAAAAGAGGAAACTAAAGAGGAAAGGAAAGAAGGAAAGAAGGAGAAAGAAAAAGGCTATGAGAAAAAAGGTACATGATCATTTGTAGTGCTGCTGTCCAGTGGACAGCTGCAGTAACAGCAGCAGTTAGTAGTTAGTATTAGTTAGTAGTAGTACTCCTGATATGTGAGTGATACGTAGCGGTGCTGTCCCCGCCTGTTGCCATGGTTACACACAGTCTATTTTGCGCCCTAAGCGACCCAGAAGATTCTGATCCCAGGAGGACCAAAGTTCAGTCAGCTCTCCAAAAATCGCCTACATCTCCTTTCAGGGTAAGACAACCTCCAACATCCTGACACTCCACTTGCACCAGCCCGCCCCTTTAATACAGACCCGCCCCCTTTGCTCAAACCCTCCCCTATCAACAGACCCCTCCCCATTATGAGACCCGTCCCATATATACTGAATCCAGCCCTGTAAACAGACTCCGTGGTTGTATGAGGACACAGGCATGTCTCCTCTCTGCTTTATCTTCATCAAAGTTCATGTCTCTGATCTGTCTGTCATTTGATGCCATGTAATGTGGGCGGGGCTTCTTATCTGGGTGGGGTTGTTGTTATACAGAGATGTCACTGACTTGACCATCGAAGAATAAACAAAGTATTTTTGACCTGACTTCAGTCTGAGGATGATGACGTGTTCTCTGTCTGATGATCAGAGCAAACATGAGAATATTAGTCCTCCTGAGGTTCTGTTAGAAAGAACATCTCTGTAAGTACAGATGTCTGTTCACACTGTACAACTGACATCTGTGTGTGTGTGTGTGTGTGTGTGTGTGTGTGTGTGTGTCAGACTGCGAGTGTAACGGCCACTCCAACCGCTGCAGCTACATCGACTTCATCAATGTGGTCACATGTGTGAGCTGCAAACACAACACACGCGAGGACAGAACTGTCAGTTCTGTCGCCTCGGTTACTACAGGAACTCCTCACTGCCACTCGACCATGAGAACATCTGTGTGGGTCAGTAACACACACACACACACACACACACACACACACACACACACACAGCAGAGTGTTACGAGAAGCTACTCCCCTCTCCTGACTCCTCGACTCCTCTGAGAGCATGTAATGAACTGATGAAGTCACTGTCCTTCCTCAGAGTGCAGCTGTGACACTGAGGGCAGTGCGTCTCCTCACTGCAGTGACTCTGGTCTCTGTCAGTGTAAAGTCGGAGCCTCAGGGAGGCGCTGTGACTCCTGTCTGCCTGGATACACCTGGAGAGGGGGCGGAGTCAGCTGCACAGGTAAAGTTATGTAGACACCTTCTCTTCCTGTTGTCAATAAAGTCAATAATCAATAATCATTCAATCCTGTCTCAGAGAATGTCTGCGATGACGAGCGTCTGATCTGTCAGAATGGAGGGACCTGCGTCGACTTCCAGCGCTGCGTCTGCCCCAACGCCTTCACAGGTAAACACTCAGCTCAGGTGTGTAATGATGTCACAGCTCAGGTGTGGGATGATATCACAGCTCAGGTGTGTAATGATGTCACAGCTCAGGTGTGGGATGATGTCACAGCTCAGGTGTGTGATGATGTGTGCAGGTACGTTCTGTGAGAGGAGGGTCTGTCTGAAGAAGGGCGGCTGCCTTGAGAACGCAGAGGGCTCCGCTGCCTCTGTGACCTCACACCTTTTTTTCCTGCTCACGTTTGGTCTCATCTCCTCCACCGTCTGCTGACCCCGCCCATGGTGATGTCACAGAGGGAGGGATGTTAAAGAAAAAGACTTCTACTGAAGCTGTTGAAATGGGAAGTGATATCACACTTTTTTTCTCTGCAGACAGGAAGTGTGATGGTCTGCAGGAGGAAGTGACATCAAGAAGAAGACATGTTGATGATGTGGGCACATTTCTCAGGACTTCCTGTTTAGATGTTTAATGACATCAATGATGTCACAAAGCCACCTCTTCTTCGTCAGCTGTAGATAATAGTCTCTGATTGGTCGCTGTGCTGCCACAAGCACTTCCTGTCAGACACAGCTGAGGACGGACAAACAATCATCTCCTCTCTGATTGGATGTACTGACTGCCTCAAATAAGTGCTGTGCTGTGATTGGTCCTCAGTGGCTGACAGACAGTAACCGTGGAGACAGACTGATTGTGTTGTAGATTTGGACTTTGTGTTTTTACAGTTTGTATTTGTTGATACACACACACACACACACACACACACACAGATTGAAGACTCTGTTGAGGTGAAACAGCTCAACCTCTGATGAACTGAAGAAACACAGCCAGACATTTGATCTTCTTGATCGTATTGATTGATGACTGGAAACACTCTGTGACTCAGCAGCAGTGAAAACAGGAGGAAGAATTCCTGACGTCGTCATCATCATCATCATCATCATCATCATCGTCATCGTCGTCGTCGTCAGACTAACAGTGTGATGTCATCATTTGTGACCAGTAAAATAATCAATCAATATTTATTGACTCAGGTCATTGATTATTGTTTTTTTCAATGTTGTAATTAAACAAAATCCCAATAAACAAACAAACAAACTCAATATTCATCAATATTTTAAGTCAGTGAGTCACCTCAGCAGCTTTAGATCAACGGACTAAACTACACCCAACCAGGAGCATGAGCAGAGACACCCCCTCCTCCTTCTCCTTCTCCTTTCTTATTCTCCTCCTCATCATCATCATCTTCTCCCCTCTCTCCCTCCTCCTCCTTCTCCACCTCCTCCTCCTCCTTCTTCATTAAACAGAACAGAACAAGGTGAGAGGAACGAGAAGAGAAGAGAACAGAACAGAACAAGATGAGAGGAACAAGAACAGAAGAGATCAGAACAAGGTGAGAGGAACAAGAACAGAAGAGATTGAGACAAGGTGAGAGGAACAAGATGAGAGGAACAAGAACAGAGGAGATTGGAACAAGGTGAGAGGAACAAGAACAGAAGAGATTGGAACAAGGTGGAGGAACAAGAACAGAACAAGGTGAGAGGAACAAGAACAGAAGGTGTAGGATAATTAAAGGTTCAGACTGGAGCCACACACCACCAGGAAACAGGTCTTCCAATCATATTTACACTTGTATACTTGTATACATATACAATTCATCATAAACAAAATATATCCACTTTGCATTAACAAACTTTAAAACTTAAAATGAAGACAACATTAAGAGATAACTTACAATGCTAGTAAAACATAAGATGCATGGCATACAATTTTTGGTGAAGCCAGGTGGTGAGGAAGACAAAGGAACAAGATGGCTGAATCTGGGTTTCCTTTATCCCTTTTAGACAGGAAATGAGAGTTCTAGGCACAGTCACATCCCTGGAGTTGGGTGACACCTTGTGGAATGGAGGAGAAGTTCACCCCCATCTCAACATTTCTTCAGCCACATCTTCGCATTTCAAATACACCATTTTCAAATACACACACATATATATATGTATATGTATATGTATATACACATACACATACATATACATATACATATATACATCTAGATAGATATTTTCAAGACTCAGAGTTGATCATCAATGGTTATTCCATATACAGGAATGATAGAAATAAATTTGGAGGTGGAGTAGCAATATACCTGCAATGTCATTTTCCTTGTAAAGTCAGGTATGATCTTATTAAGGATAACATTGAAGCTATATGTCCCACCTGCCACATTTAAAACCTTTTCTAGTTGGCTGTTACAAATCGATGGTCAACCGATTCAATATGTAAGAAAGGCAAAGCTACTGGGTCTCTGGCTTGATAACACGTTGTCTTGGTCTGAACATGTAAATAAGATTGTTCTGAAGATGCGTAGAGCAGTTGCAATTGTCAGGAAATGTGCACCTCTTATTCCTTCATCACTGCTCTGTCAAACAGTTCGTTCTCTGGTTTTGTGTCACCTGGATTATTGCTCGGTTATCTGCTCATCCGCGTCCAAACAGTTAATAAGAAAATTACAAGAAGCACAAAACAAGGCTGCCAGACTTATTCTCAACTGTCCCCCTCTGACGAGTACAATTGAAATGCATTACAGTTTGGTTTGGCTCTATGTCGAGAAAAGAATTTTAATGAATTTATTAGTTAATTTTTATAGTGTTGTGAAAAAAACAATCTCCACAATTTCTTGCTCAAAAGATAATCTAAACCAATGAAATTCATTCACACTCCACAAGAGCTGCCAGCAATGAGCATATAAT